>SJYX01013196.1:0-78716 GCA_006410675.1 Oreotragus oreotragus
TAAAGCCAGTAGCAGGCAAGAGGGGCTGGAGCTGGGGGCAGGCCAGGTCCCAGAGAGGGAAGTGGGAGGCAGCCGTGATCCCAAGCCTCAGGAGGGTCCAGACAGACTGGCTGTCCACGGTTCACCCCATGCTCTTTACTGCCCACCCGCCAAGCACATTCTGATGTTAACCTGGCTTCCCAGGGACATGATGACTGAACGAAGGGAGAGGGGATGGGATGACTCCCATGGTGATCAAACTCTGGCATGCTGCTCTGAACACAGGTCTTCTGTAAATTAGGGTAGTGTACATCTGCAGTTCCCAAACTGTGGGCCAAGGCGCCCCAGGATACAACTGTGAACTCGCAGGGGTGCGGCAAAATGTTTTAAGTTTTCAAGGGAAACCCAGTGATATCTGCCATTTGTCAGATGCTCTTGTACAACTACTCACCACTACCCAAAGCCACAAAGACTGGGTATATCTTGTAGATGTAAGGCTCTGTGAAAAATAAAACACTAGGGGTACAATGTAGAAGGGAATGGCTGCCCACTCCAGTATCCTGGCCTGGAGAACTCCAAGGACTGTATAGTCCTTGGGATTGCAAAGAGTCGAGCACAACTGAGTGATTTTCACTTCACTTCAGGGTACAATGAACCAAGAAAGTTGGGAATCTCTGGTGTAAACCTGCCGCCCATGTTGTACAATTTTCTGACTTAGAACCAGCCAGCTCTGGACACTGGGGAAGAAGAGGTGACCTGGACAACGATTTGCCCTGGAGAAGCTCTCTGTCTTATTGGAGAGACTTCCAACCATTCGAAACTCCAATTAAAAAGCTCAATTTATCTATTTAAAAAATAATTGTAATATACAGTGGAACTATACATAACTTTGTTCTCTATTTTCCCAGTCTCCCGTAAAAGTGTTATCATATTTTCATAATTTTAAAACTAAAAAAGAAAGAGGAAAATAATACATAATGGAACCTACAGGTGCCAGACACTGCTCAAGGAGCTGAGATATGGCTGTGGACAAAACAGAAAAAGTCCCTGATTTTTTTTGTGGAGTTTGTATTTGGGAAGAAGAAAGGCCATAAACAAATTGACCTCCCAGATGATGTTGACCTTGGGATCGCAAAGAGTCGAGCACAGCTGAGTGACTTTCACTTCACTTCAGGGTACAATGAACCAAGAAAGTTGGGAATCTCTGGTGTAAACCTGCCACCCATGTTGTACAATTTTCTGACTTAGAACCAGCCAGCTCTGGACACTGGGGAAGAAGAGATGACCTGGACAAGGATTTGCCCTGGAGAAGCTCTCTGTCTTATTGGAGAGACTTCCAACCATTTGAAACTCCAATTAAAAAGCTCAATTTATCTATTTAAAAAATAATTGTAATATATAGTGGAACTATACATAACTTTGTTCTCTATTTTCCCAGTCTCCCGTAAAAGTGTTATCATATTTTCATAGTTTTAAAACTAAGAAAGAGAAAAATAATACATAATGGAACCTACAGGTGCCAGACACTGCTCAAGGAGGTGAGATATGGCTGTCGACAAAACAAAAAAGTCCCTGATTTTTTTTTGTGGAGTTTGTATTTGGGAAGAAGAAAGGCCATAAACAAATTGACCTCCCAGATGATGTTGGTGCCGGAGAGGACCGGGCCTGAGAGGGTGGAGCTATAGAAAGACCGCCTCCNTTTTTTTTGTGGAGTTTGTATTTGGGAAGAAGAAAGGCCATAAACAAATTGACCTCCCAGATGATGTTGGTGCCGGAGAGGACCGGGCCTGAGAGGGTGGAGCTATAGAAAGACCGCCTCCTGTGCCCTGTGCTGTAAATCACAGAGTGTGACATCATGCGTGCTGGCAAGCTGGGGCGAGAGGACTTGCAGGTTAAGGCTTCCATCGTGCACAGGGCAAAATAAGACTCGCCGAAGATGTCCATGCCTTAATCCCTGGAACCTGTTATCATAGTTGACCAAAGTGAACAAAGGCTACAGATGGAAGTAAGGTCACTAATCAGCTGACTTTAAAGCGATTATGTTGATTACCCCTGCGGGCCACTGTAATCATGTTTTTGTTATTTAGTCAGTAGGTCATGTCCAACATTTTGGGACTCCATAGACTGTTGCCCACCAGACTCCGCAAATGTAATCACCTTTAAACGTGGAAGGAGGAAGAAGACAACTCAGAGTCGCAGAAGGAGATGAGACCACAGAAGCAGAGCTGTGGCATCGTGAGAAGGACTTGACTAGTCACTGCTGGCTGTGCAGACGGAAGACAGGGCCTTCAGCCCAAGAATGTGGGTGCCCTCAGGAGCTGGGAGAGGAAAGAAGATGGGCTCTCCCCTCCGGAAAGGACCCTCTAGAAGGAAGGCAGTCCTGCCAACACGTTCATCTTTAGTGCAGTGAGACCCATTGTGGACTTCTGACCCACAATGTAAGATCATATATGGCTTACCTTAAGCCACTAAATTTGTGGTAACTTTTTATAGCAGGGATAGGAAAACAAATACAATTGTTAAGCAAATGTGAGGATAACCTCAGAGCTGAACACTTGCTAATACACATGTGAACCTCTAAGGACAAGATGTTGCACAAATCTGCTTGCTAATTATGTGGTCATGGGAAATATTTGCAGGTCATTTTTCAGACCTGGCGTTGTCTGGGGCTCAGTCCCTCCTCTCTGTGTGTGTCTCTCCCAGCACTGCGGAGGCACCTCCTTCTAGATGCAGTGTGCCAAGGGGTCTGCCTGACATGACAGTCTCTAGCAAGAGGTCGGGCCAGGCATGCAGAACCAGAAAAATCTGCCAAACCCAAATGGAGACTTCTATGTATTTGGAATTTCCTGGTCCAGGAAGAATTAATCAACTTTATTATTATTACTGATAAATGAAAAATAATAATACTAAAGAACAGCTTTTGTGTGTCTGTAGAAAGTGACACAATGATTCTAAATTGTTCATAGAAACAATGAGGGCCAAGACCAGCCTGGATACTTTGCAAGAAGAAGAAGAAGAATTGGCAAGACTTGCCCTACTGGACATTAGGCCTGCTTTTAAAGCTGTAATGATGAGAAGAGAGTGCTGCTGGCACAAGAAATAGCAAATATGCAAGTGAAGCAGAAGAGAAAGCCCAGAAAAGGACCCATACTTGTGTGGACACCTAATTTATGGGAAGCAGTGGGGGAAAGGATGCATTTTTCCATAAATGGTGCTAAGGAGGCTTGAAATCCTAGGGGAAAAAAATCAGCTGCCCAATGCATGTAAGAATCAATTCCAGGCAGATCAGAGGCCTGTGAGAAACGCAAAACAATAGTACAAAAGTACAGCCACGATGTTGGGGGCAGGGAGAGATTTCTTAAACCAAACAAAGCACAAACCACCAAAAGAGAAGCTTGGCAAATTGGTCTCTACTAAAATTAAGAAGGTCATTCCTTAGATTCATCAAAAGAGCACATTAAGAAATCTAAGATGTGGGAAAATTTACATGTAACATACATCCTTACAAACATGTATTCGAGAATCAGACAGCTCACATCAAGACCATATTTAAAAGCTTTATAAATCAATGAGAAGAGGACCAGCCAGTTGCAGGCCTTCCCTGGTGGCTCAGCTGGAAAGAATCCGCCTGTCAATGCAGAAGACACGGGTTTGATCCCTGGTCTGGGAAGATCCCGCATGTCAAGGGGCAACACCACCTCTGCTGAGCCTGTGCTCCAGAGCCTGGGCGCTACAACTGCTGAAGCCTGAAGCTTCTAGAGCCTGTACTCTGCAACAAGAGAAGCTACTGCAGTGAGACGTCCATGCACCACAGCTAGAGAGGCGCCTCAGCTCCCGCAGCTAGAGGGAAGCCCGCACAGCAGTGAAGACCCAGCGCGGCCAGACAG
Organism: Oreotragus oreotragus; assembly: GCA_006410675.1. Taxonomy (NCBI): domain Eukaryota; kingdom Metazoa; phylum Chordata; class Mammalia; order Artiodactyla; family Bovidae; genus Oreotragus; species Oreotragus oreotragus. Next base: position 3,867 of record SJYX01013196.1, read on the forward strand.
ACACAACTGTTATTAAAAACTAGGAAAGACAAAGCAGTGGAAAAGGGGGCGTAAACCTTAATGGACGCTTCACAGAAGCGGAAACTCAGATGAACAATGGAACATGACAAGATGCTCTCCTTCACTGGACTTCAGGGATGTGTAAATTATAAGACCAGTGAAATGTCACTAGATTTTCAGCTGATCGAAGAGCCTGACAATACCCAGTGTTGGCAAGGATGTAGGCGACCTGGACTCTTGCACACTGCTGATAGGAGTGTAAATTAGACAACCATTCTGGCGAAACTTTGGCAGTGTCTATAAAATTAAAGAGGAACTCACCCAATGACCCACAAACCTAATTCCTAGGCAGACATCCTACAGAAAAGTCTGATATGCACTAGGAGACACATCCAGGACTGCGCATCCCAACACCGCAAGATCCTCAAACTAGAAAAAGCAAATGCCACCAACAACACAACAGAGAAGCAAGCTGTGACATCTTCATGTAATGGGATTATTATACAGCAAAGAAAGCACATCATCAACAACACAGATTCATTTTAAAAGATATGATTCCAAAAGAACAAAGGCAAGAATGCCCACTGGTGTGATTCCACTTACACAGAACTGAAACAGCAAAATTAAACCATGGAGAGATAGACAACTAGGAAGTCAAACTGTAAAGGTAAAACAGGGTAATAACTAATACAGAAGTCAGGATGGTGGTTACTGTTGCCCCGGAGGGAAGGAGGGAGTTATGATGGAGCAGGCAGAGGTGGGGGTGGTGGGGTGGATTCTTAGGCATTAGTTTTGAATTTGGTCTATTTTCAGGCTATGTACATATTTGTTTCACAACAATTTGTTAGGTTGTAATATTTTCTCTGCACAAAAACATGATTATTACATTTCATACACACACACACACACACACGTGTGTGTCTATATACATACCTATAGCAAAATGGCTATTGACTCTTTATCGAGTGCTTATTGTATTGATGTGATGCCAGGGACTGGACTATGCGATTTATATCCATTATCTCATCGTTATCTCACGATTCCTTCTAAGGCAACAAGGCAGCTGCCTTTACCACAGCGGTATCCAAAAAGGAACTGAGGCTCACAGAGGTTAGGCAACTTGCAGCAGAGCCTCGGGCTTCCAGGGGACAGCTGACCCCTGTGCCATCTGCAGCACCGGTATCCAGCTAGCTCCAGCACAGATAACAAAGTTAAAGAGGGAAAACCATACTCAGCCCCAAACCCTGCCGCTGACAGGTAGCCACCTGCTTCTCACACCTCACACCACAACGAGGATGCGGACAGAAACCATCTGGTTCCGGAAGTGGGTGTGGATTCTAGAGCCAGGCTGGGTGTGAATCCTGGTACCACCACGTGACTGTGGGCAGCCCTGGGCAACGCCCTCGCCCTCTCCGTGTTTTCACATCTGAAAACAGCAGATGGTAATAGGATGTATTTTACAGCGCCTGTGGGGAGGGGTGAGTGAAGGCAGATGTAAGGGCCCAGTGTGACCCCGGTCCGGATGCAGCACGTCACGGAGGCTGGTTTCCACGGGTGCTCTGTGGCTGTGCTGGGTGGAGAAGAGCCAGCAGACCCCAGGGAAAGGAAAGACGCTGTGGGCACTCTGTTTCCCTGCTCAGTGGGCCCCGAGTCTTCTGCAGCCAGGCCCACTTGAAGGCCTGCTCTCTCCTGGCCCCTGGTGGAGGAGGCCTGTCACTCAGCGACAGCCGCACACGTGGTACCCCGTGAAAGAGCAAATGCCGACTCTCCCCTTTAAATTGCATCCTTTCCTTTGTTGGAGTGTGACACGGGGCCTGGCTTCTGTGCCAAGAGCCCATCAAGACAGGGACACAGGGGCAAAGACTGTCCCCGAGGAGCAGAAGGCACAAACTCTGTGTAATGCTGGAAGCAAAAGCAAAAAAGGCAATCCAGAAGCCCAGGGGTTTCTCCCAGTGCATCCACTTACTCTGTAGTCAGATGCATCCATTAATATCTCTGAGGGTCACGGGTGGAACAGGACAGGGACCATACCTGCCTGGAGGCTGAGTCAGCACGTGACAGGAAGGACAGCGTCAGGCTCCAATGTGCCCTGTATGTCTGTGAGTGCAGCACAAATGCTCCCTGTACCTCAGTTTCCAACTCTGTAAAATGGGCTCACGACAACCTCAAGCTTCTTAGGAGCCTTTAAGAAGCAAATGCATTACCACTCGACAAAGGCTCCAGATAATATCTTTCCTAGAGCATAGATGGTTCTCAAAAAACAGTAGCTGTTATGCTCCTCGCTGGTACTTCTGGCAGCAAGACTTCCTTTTCTGCTTTACAGGTTTTACTTTTTTGGTTACTTAGGTAAGAGATGCTTATTTCAAAGGATGTGGACTACACAGAATAATATATAGAAATGTCAGTATTCCCATATTTCCTTTGGGCATTACCGCATTTGCATTGTATTTCTCCCATGTGTTCTTTGCATTATTAATTAATTAACTTGGCTGTGCCGGGTCTTAGTTGCGGCATGTGGGGTCTTTCAGTTGCTCCATATGTTTTTGCATTGGTGGGACCAGACAGGTTCCCTTGCAAACAAAAACTCTCTTTCTCATCGTAAAAGATGCAGACGTTCACTGAGGAATGATCTGAGAATAAGGATGGAGAGGCACCACAACACAGGGGCCACGGGCACAGAGAGGGCCAGCTCATTAGCTGTGTGACCTTGGGAAAGTTAATTACCTTCTCTGGGCCCTCACCTGAGAGTGGGTTAACAATGGTTGCTACCTTGCAAGGTTGTTTCGAGGCTGAAGTGATGAATGCGTGTCATGAGTGTGTGTCACAGTGCCTGGCATACAGTAACTGTTTAATAGATTTGAGCTATTATTATTGCAAGGAAGGTGCATCTCTCACCACCCAGAGAGAAGCTCCCACTCATTTAGATATTCCCTTCTAGTTTGTCCCTATAGAAAGGTTAATTTTTTAAAGAGTGCTCTTCCTGGTGGCTCAGACAGTAAAGCGTCTGCCTGCAATGCGGGAGACCCAGGTTTGATCCCTGGATCGGGAAGATCCCCTGGAAAAGAAATGGCAACCCACTCCAGTACTCTTGCCTGAAAAATCCTGGTGGGCCAGTCCATGGGGTCACAAAGAGTTGGACATGACTGAGCGACTTCTCTTTCTCTTTCTTCCTAAAAGAATATGTAGCAACCCAGATAGTGGTTAGGGCATCGAACTTGAGATCCAATGGGCTAGTGCCCGTGTGGGTTTGAACCCCACTCTCAGTAGATTCGGGTTTGGGCTTCCCTAGTGGCTCAGACGGTAAAAAATATGCCTGTAATATGGGAGACCTGGGTTTGGTCTCTGGGTTGGGGAGATTCCCTGGAGGAGGGCATGGCAACCCACTCCAGTATTCTTGCCTGGAGAATCCCATGGACAGAGGAGCCTGGCGGGTTACAGTCCATGGGGTGGCAAAGTCGGATGCAACAGAGTGACTAAGCACACAAAAGAATATACAACACGGTCTGTAAACAAATNCCCACTCCAGTATTCTTGCCTGGAGAATCCCATGGACAGAGGAGCCTGGCGGGTTACAGTCCATGGGGTGGCAAAGTCGGATGCAACAGAGTGACTAAGCACACAAAAGAATATACAACACGGTCTGTAAACAAATGACAAGATTTTCTGAAGACAATGTTTTAGAAACTTTTTTTTAACTAAGCTGGCTCTTTGCTGCGGTGTGCAGGTTGCTTTAGCTGTGGCACTCAGGCGCAGTAGTGAGGCACGCGAGCCTAGCTGCCCTGCAGCACATGGGATTTTAGTTTCCTGACTAGGGACTGAACCCACATCCCCTGCACTGGAAGATGGGTTTAAGCCAAGTGATCACCAGGGAAGTCCCAAGAATATACTTTTAAGGAAGAGAGTTCTCTCTTGCAATAGAACTTAAGGTGCCGGTAAAAGGGAATTTCAGGGGCCGGGTATTTCTCGGTTGGCTTCATGGCAAGAGTGAAGAAAGAAGCCAATACGATTCGGAGCCACGATGCCTGGCACCCAAGGCCTGGGTCGCGATCCCTTCCTGGTTGAGGAGGGAGCGCGCTCTAGGACACTGAGCTCTCACATGACAGTCCTGGCTTCTTAGCAAAGACTGAAGCAGCACTGAGCTAGGGTCGGGGGAGGTGGGTGAGGGGAGCTCAAGCTTCTGTGCTTGACAAGGAGAAAGGCCCCTTCAGGGGAAGTCTACGGTTTTCCCTGGAGGGATCCTGAAATGTGCTTGGTATGTGCCTGATTTGAGAAAAGGCAACCGTCTCTCCAGTGGTTTCTCACTGGGCTGGTACACAGTGGTAAGTCTTTGACCTCTTTTCAAAGGAGAGTGGTCTCATGAATCCTTTGTTTTTGTCTGATTATGAAAGTGATGCGTTCGGATATTTCACTATTGTGTCTGCTCAGCTGCTTGGTTGTATGTTACTGTCAGCGACCCCATGGACTGCAGCCCACCAGGCCCCTCTGTCCATGGGATTTCCCAGGCAAGAGTACTGGAGTGGGGTGCCATTGCCTTCTCCAGGGGATCTTCCCGACCCAGGGACCGAACCCACATCTCCAGCACTGGCAGGCGAATTCTTTACCACTGAGCCACCAGGGAAGCCGGGTCTCCCGCATTGCAGGCAGATGCTTTACCACTGAGCCACCAGGGAGGACTCCATTTCATTATTAGTGCACATAAAATAGATAAGCAACAGAAATTTACTGTGTAGCTCAAGGAATTACACCCAGTATCTTGTAATAACCTATAATGGAACACAATCTGAAAAGAAAATCACTATGCTAGCTATACACTTGAAAGTAACACAATGTTATAAACCAACTGCACTATAGTTAAAAAAAAAAAAAAAGTAATACATTCAGAAAAGGGAACAATTTACTAATATCCTATCATCCTGAGGAAAAAAGGAAAGGAAATCAGTCCTGAATATTCACTGGAAGGACTGATGCTGAAGCTGAAACTCCAATACTTTGGCCACCTGATATGAAGAACTGACTCATTGGAAATGACCCTGATGCTTGAAAGATTGAGGGCAGGGGGAGAAGGGGACTGCAGAGGATGAGATGGTTGGATGGCATCACGGACTCGACGGACATGAGTTTGAGCAAGCTCTGGGAGGTGGTGATGGACAGGGAAGCCTGGTGTGCTGCAGTCCATGGGGTCACAAAGAGTCAGACACGACTGAGCGACTGAACTGAGCATCCTGAGACAATCGCTTCGAGTCTTTTCCCTTCTGTGTACTTGAGCTCAAACAGAAATTCTCATGGCCATTTGGTAAGGGACATATTGTGAAACTCTTTTTGCAGATGAGAAAACAGAAGCTCAGGGAGGTTAATCGACTGCCCCAAGGCCACACAGCTAGTACTTGCTGGAGGTGGATTTGAACACGGGCCTCCAGGACCACTTAGGTTCTTAGAGAAAAGACAGACAGGACATCATGGTACAGCAGTGAAGTCTTTGGAATCAGCCAGCCCTAGGCTGGGACCCTGATCACCCTTCTTGATTTCCAAGTGACTCATCTGCCAATGCTGAGTCTAGATTAAGAATATCTATCTATATTTAAAATGGATAACCAACAAAGACGTTCTGTACAGCACAAGAAACTCTACTCAACGTTATGTGGCAGCATGGATGGGAGGAGGACTGGGCAGAGAATCGACACACGTGTATGTGTTGCTGAGTCCCTTCACTATTCACCTGAAACTGTCACAGCCTTGTTCATCGCCTGTGTGTGTCTGTGTGTCAGTCGCTTAGCCGCTTCCGACTCTTTGTGACCCCATGGACTGTAGCCTGCCAGGCTCCTTTGTCCATGGGGATTCTCCAGGCAAGAATCCTGGAGTGGGTTTCCAGGCCCTTCTCCAGGGGATCTTCCAGACCCAGGGACTGAACCCGGGTCTCCTGCATTGCAGGCATATTCTTGGTAGGGATGAGCCAGCTATACTCCAATACAAAATAAAAAGTTAAAAAATAAAAAGAGGAGTATCTGCCTCACAGAGCAGCTGGGGTGGACTGCGACTCTTGCCCACAAGAGGGCAGCGCCGGCCCAGAAGACACGGTCCTGACTGCTTACTGACTAGACCGCCCTCACCCTCGGTGTCGACCTGCCCACCAAACCCTCATCAGAGCACGGCTCCGCTGTCTCTCACCCCTCCGCGCCCTCAGTTTATACCAATGTGTTCTTCCGTCTCGAAACCTGCAGGCTGCAATTTCCCCCCTAAGAAGGGAACATTCGGCTTCATACGTGCATGAATAAAACATGAATGCGTCGACAACAGGAAGCCCGCAAAACAAGCGATACCTATTTATCCGGGGCCTGCTGCCAGCAGCCTGACAGCGTGATGTAACAGATCTCGCTTATTTCTGAGGAGGAGGTGGCGGGGCGGGGAGGGGGGTGATCATCCCCTAAGCATAGATTAGGGGCGAGACGCTAAACGCAATTTGTGTCATAGAACTATTCTCATGGCAAAGTTTATAAACCAGACACCAAGCTGCTAAGGCTTCATGGCACATGCCGGAACTTACATGCCCCTCCCCACCAGCAAGATCATACCTGTTGCCTCCAAGCCTGGCTAGGTCCCTGGGTCTCAAAGTCAGGCATGTACTGGACTCACTTGGGAAACTTAAAATAATACTAATGCCTCAGTCCTGCCCAACCCCCCACAAGATCTGATGGAGCTCATCTGGGGTGCAGCCTAGACAGTGGGCTTTATTCCAAGCTCTCCAAGTGATTCTTTGTGCAGCCAAGTTGAGAAGCTTTGGGCTCTGCTTCTGATGACCTTGTGCAAGGAACCAGCTGGGACCCCAAAACACATGTGGACACGTGGCAAAAGGGAAGGATGTCAACACCACCTGATGTCAGGCCTGCGAGATGGAGGGGCGGCTGGGATCCGAGCGTGGCCTGGAGCTTGGAGGCGACACCCAACTCCCTCTTGTGCAGCCAGCCAGAGCGGTCCTGCGTGTCACCTCAATTGTGCACCCAACTACAGCACAGGGGTCCCCGAGTCAGTGCCCCCGGGGGGCTGACATATCAGAGACGGACATGCTCAGTCCTGTCTGACTCTGTGACGCCGCGGACTGTAACCCTCCAGGCTCCTCTGTCCGTGGGATTCTCCAGGAGAGAACACTGGAGTGGGTTGTCATGCCCTCTTCCAGGGGATCTTCCCGACCCAGGGATGGAACCCGCGTCTCTTACATCTCCTGCATTGTCAGGCAGATTCTTTACCATGTGAGCCACTTGGGAAGCCTGTATCGCCAACGGAGCAACCATCAAATTTTCCCATAGCCTTCTCTGTACACGGCAGGTACCAAGACGCACTGCTGGAGCCGCCAGACTCTCTTCAGGGGACGGGAGGGCACCCCCGTCCTCCCCCACGTTCCACGAAAACCCCTGGAAAACTCCTGGGGCCCCGAGAGCTGAGACCACACTGGCTGGTGAGATGAGAAGGCGTGATGAGCAGGGTGATGGCTAGGAAGCCACAAGCCACACGGGCAGGAAACCCACTCAAATCAACAGCAGGGAGCGCCTTCCTGAAAGGCCCACATCCTGTTTGCGAGCTGACTAGGGTCTTCCCAGAAGGTCTGTCTAGAGATGGTCTGAGCTCACAGGGTGGCTGGGTTCACAGCATCCTGTGTCCCCATTGCTGGAGGCCAGCAGGGGCAGTGGAGCGTGGAGGAGCCTGGAGTTCAGTGTCTGCCCTCCCAGCCTCAGCCTGGGCTTCCTGGCAGCGGCAGGAGACAGGGCTCGAGGCACTCACCCTCTCTCAGCCTTGGCACCTCCAGCTGTAAAACGGGCAGCAACCTGCCTTGCCTACCTCCTGCTATGGGCTAAATTGTGCCCCTGACCCAATCCTTCAATTCATTTGTTGATGTCCCAAACCCCAGGTCCTTCAGAATGGCACTGTGTTTGCAGACAGGGCCTTTAAGGAGGTGGTCAAGCTAAAATGGGGTTTCCAAAGTGGCTCAGTGGTAAAGAATCAGCCTGCCAATGCAGAACACCCGGTTTGATCCCTGGGTCAGGAAGACCCTCCCTGGAGAAGGACAAGGCAACCCACTCCAGTATTCCTTCCTGGAGAATCCCATGGACAGCGGAGCCTGGCAGGCTGTAGTCCACGGGATTGCAAAGAGCTGGACACGAGTCGGAGACTAACACTTTCACTCTCTGTAGGATGGATCCTGATTCACCACGACTGGTTTCCTTAGAAGAGGAAGGACGCCAGGGGGCACACGCGGAGAAAAGGCACATGATACCCTGGGGGAAGGCCCCGTCTGCAAGCCGAGGAGAGAGGCCTCGGGAGAAACCAACCTGGAGGACAACCTGATCTTGGGCTTCCATCCTCCAGAACGGGGGGAGAGCCTGTTCCTCTGTGCAGCGGTACTGCAGGGCGCCTACCATGTACGTCAGCAGGTCTGTTAAAGCAGTCCTAGTAAACCACCCGAGACGGGTGTGAGGGTCCCACGTGACAGCTCGTGAGAAGGTCCTAGGAAATGCAGAGTGCCATCCAGACGCAGAAGTGCAGCCCCCAAACATGAACAAAGCCATCCAAGGACGCCCAGGCTTCAGGAGGGAATTGACAAGTGGCCCTCAGTGGGTGTCACCCCCTGAACCTGGGTCTCTGTTACTGCAGGCAGCTTCTTTCCCAGGAATGCTTTACTCAGAGCTCTTCCCTGAGCCACCAGGGAAGCCCGTGGGTAGCGCTGGAGGGGGCTCTCTCCTCCTGCCTGTGTGGGACCCTCGTCTTATTTACCATGTCTGAAACCCGCCCTGTGTCCATGGAAGTATGGGGTTGGCCAAAAGGTTCGCTTCTGTTTTTCTGTATCATCGATCAGAAAAACCCGAATAAACTTTCTGGCTGACCCAGGGTGTTTGCTGAGTGTTGCACCCAAGACCAGTGGTTCTTATGCAGGGCGTGAGCTTCCGCGTGATAGAACCACAGAAAATTAGATAAGCATTGCTGAACACCAAAGTTAAGTTATGACAAGTGACAATGATGGGGTGGGGATGGCACAGACACATGGCCAGCTGAGGGCCGGGCCCCTGCCTTCCCAGGCATTTAACCCTCACCACGGCCTTACCAGCAGGTACACTCCCGGGTATTGTTACACCAGGAGACAGAGGTATGGGGAGACGAAGTGACTTGCCGATGATTCACGGACAGCAAGTGGGAAGCAGAAATAACCAGAGAGACAGAGCAGGGACTTCCCTGGTGGCCCAGTGGCTAATAATCCACCTTGCAGTGCAGGAGGCGTGGGTTCGATCCCTGGTGGGGGAACTAAGATCCCACACGCCTCGGAGCAACTGAGCCTGTGCCCCACAACTAGAGACCCTGCACCCCACAACCAGGGCCCCGCACCCCACAACCAGAGAGAGATCCCACACACCACAGTGAAACATCCCACCCGCTGCAGCTGAGACCCAAAGCAGCCAAATAAATAATTTTAAGAAAAAAACAAAGACAAAGGTTTTAAGAAAACTGGGGGAGGAGGGGAGAGGGTGGTCTGCGAGAGAGCGTGGGCACAGGCGGAGAGGGGGTGAGGCCAGGATGAGAGGCGGACACAGCCTCCCCGAGGTCGGGCGGTGGGAATGCGGGCAGCTCCTGGGCCCAGATGTGTCCTCTAGAGCTGTGTGTCAGGAGGGTGAGCCTGGAGGCCAGACATCCCACTGCAGAGGGAGAAGGATCAGGGAGGCCAGTGGCGATTCAGAGAGGGCCGAGGGGGAGGGATGAGGATAGGATGAATTAAACTCCACTGAAGGCAAGGGGTCTCTGGTTGAGCATGCATGTGGGGATTCCCAGGTGGTGCTAATGGTAAAGACACTGCCTGTCAATGCAGGAGACTTAAGAGACGTGGGTGCAGTCCCTGGGTCAGAAAGCTCCCCTGGAGGAGGGCATGGCAATGCACTCCAGTATTCTTAGAGATTTCCATGGACAGAGGAACCTGGCGGGCAATGGTCCGTGGGGTCGCAAGAGTCAGACATATGAGTTAGCAACTGAGCAGGCACGCGTGAGATGCAGGTCGGCCTCCCTCCCTTGGGGGGCTACATCTTGGACCCCAGCATCAGAAGTGGGTCACCACCTGGTGGACTCGCTGGACTTGACCCCGAGCAGCCTCCCCTGGCCTCCTCCAGCTGCTTCTTGAAGAGAAGAGACTTGATGGAGAGCTCCTATCTTTTGTAACCCAACAGGCACAGCCTGTATCTTCAAAGGACTCTGGAACCTCAGTGAACCTTCTCAGCAGCCTCGGAGTGGCTCCCGGAGGGAGAGGACACTGCTGTGAGGTCACTGAGGCTTGGAGAATCACAGGGACGGGCCCAGGCCCCAGGGAGGCAGCAGGGCCCGCAGTCGGAGGTCGGGCCCAGCCCTGCAGAGCGGGGAGGGTAGGGCGCTCCCGCAGGTCAGCTCTCAGACCTCAGTAAGCATTTCCCATCTCATTTGCCAAAGTGCTCCGCTGTCCACAGGAGGGGTCCTCATTGGTCTTCACTGCTCAGGAACTGGAAGCTCTCTCCATTTTTATGCAGCCACACAGATACCACTGCTGGTTACGATAATGAGGTAATTCTTCATTAAGCACCTCTTGGGTGTTGGGTGCTCTAGGCCTGGTCAATGATCGAACCCTCATGATAACTCTGAGACCTGCTTCTTGTCACCTCCAGTTTACAAAGGAAGAAACCAAGGCCCAGAGAAGCTGGGTCACCGGCCTACGGCCACACAAGCAGAGAGGAGCTGGGGTTCTATGGGCCCCCAAATCCTGTACTTCCTCCCACCCACCACTGGGCAGGAGGAAAGGGCGGTAGAAAGGGTCACAGGTCATTAAAATCCTTCTAGTTATTCTAAAGGAACTGGTGTGTGCTTGGGGCCTAGAGGGAGAGCCTGGACCTCAGAGGGCCCCCCGGGCTGAGTGTATGTGTCATACATTCAATATATATACTGATTATATGTGTCACATGTATATACGAGACACACATTTACTCAGCCTGGGGGCTCTCTGGGGACCCTTAGTTTACTAGTCCTCAGCAAGCGTGCTTTCCACCATAAGGGGAAATGGGGGATGCCCAAGCATCTTCTCATCACCAGAGGGAGTCAGACACCTGCTCAAACCCAGGATGGATTGGAAAAGAGGCGAGGTGCCTGTGCCATGCAAGGCAGGACAGTTCCCCACCTGCTCCTGTGAGAGTACCTTCCCTGTCTGTAGGAAGACATGCTGGGGCAAATGACGTGGCCATCCGCTATCAGCCCTGTGGCCATCAGCGAAGGTCCTCATGGTGTGTCATCAAGAACATGACTGGGTCCAAAATACCAGGGCAGGGGGATAGAGGCCTTTGCATAAATGGTTACACCCCACAACCACAGCACCCTAAATTACCCAACCACACAGTCTGTGCTTGACTTGATTCATCCCCCTAAAGCTTGTTGAATCACACTTTTCCCTTGCTTGGGACGATGAAGTCAGAGTTCCCTACTTTACAACACAAAGTCCAAATCTGGGATGGCTAGTGCCATGGGCAGGGTTGGGGGGCCAGGCTGTACAAGTCCACACAGTGCTGGGTAGACTGGCCTCTGAGAGCAGGCTGGGGTCACTGAGGCAGGTGGGGACCTGGCAAGTCCCCCACTGAGTGTCCACTGACAGGTGGGACTGGCTGGGCTCAGAGCAGATGGGAGAGGTACACGCATCAGCAGTAAGCTTGGTGCCTAAGAAGGCCGGCAAGTGCGGACCCAGTGTGAGCACAGGGTCAGAGGCGGGCCGGGATGGGCTGGTGGAGGCCCCTGGCTGCTGCCCATCAGGTTATCAGTGGACTCAGGTCCACGGAATATGAGTAGGAGGGCCTCCACTTGAGCAAATGCTCAGAAGCCCAGTGGGTATTCATGGGCACACGGCGGGGACAGGAGCTGGGCAGAAATCCCACCATCAGAACTGAGTCCTGCACTGTGGCTCTGAAAGGTGCCCCAGAAGAGAGATCTCTCAGATTTCCCACGAGTTTGATCCCTGGTCCGGGAGGATCCCACATGCTGCAGGGCAACTAAGCTACTGCTGAGTCCACTGCCGAGAGCCTATACGTGGCAACTGCTGAGCCCACGAGCTGCAGCTAGAGAAGGCCAGTGTGCCCCAGGGCCCATGAGCCACCACTACTGCAGCCTGCAACCCTAGAGCCGTGTTGCACAACAGGAAACGTGCGCACACTGCAACGAAGAGTAGCTCCTGCTCAACGCGACTAGAGAGAGCCCGAGCCCAGCAGCAAAGACCCAGCACAACCAAAATGAAAACAAACGCGTGCTTAAAACAAGGTAGAGAAACCTCTCCCTCGAGAGGCACGGCTGGGCAGTCCGAGATCCCATCAGGGGCAAGACAGACAGGAGCAAAGGTGACACGGGAGGGACCTAGCGGCTGCACTGTTCCGTTTCCAGCCTCACCTCCAGCAGTGTCCCGGGGACAGGGGTTCTGCTTGGAGAACAGTGGAAGATGCTTGAGGTGTGAGCGACAGGCCAATTTCACCCCGATTCATCACTAAGGGGTCTGGCTGCTTGTTGAAATGACGGTCTGGTGATTTTGAAGCCTGGTGGAATTCGAGGGTGGGGTACTCTGCGCTGGGTTCACATGTTCTCAGCGAAGAGAGCTGTCACCGTCAGAAGTCTGCAGAGCACCCGGGAACAAGCACGCCCCACCAGCCTCATTTCCTCTGTGGTTTCTCGATAGGGTGGGGAGGCTGATTGGATTGGGGGATGTCATCAGTACAGGACACGGCGAGGCAAGCACAGACCGGACAGAAGCGCCTGCTCGCCGTGCGAGACAGGGAGGCGGCACTGTGCTGGGACCCGGAGCTGGCCCAGCCTCTGTGGCCGTCAGAGCAGGTGCCGGGAGTCTTGTGGGGCAGAGGCCAGGAATGCTGTTGAACAGTCTCCGATGCACAGGACGGCCCTCACGGCAAAGAATAACGCAGCCTGAAGTTTCCTGGTGCGGTGGTTCAGTAGCCCTGCTCTGCAGCAGCCAGGCTGCAGCCTGTTTCCCCTCTGCCCACCTCCAACTTATGGAGCAAGCAGACAGGGGTGGTGCGGGGTGGAGGGAAACCATGACTGTTTCACGTGGCCTGTCATCTAGCACCTAGGAGAGAATAAGCTTGAGGTGTACCCTCAGGTCAGGGAGGGGGCGAAAACCTGGATCACTACAACTCGAGAAGCTCTCGACTGCCTCTAAGCCATTAGCCACCTGGTCCGCTGGTTCCTGACCACCGCGCTGTGCAGCCGGGTGCGTCTCCGTACCCCCTGCTATCTGTTTCCATGGGGCAGGGTGTCAAGGGGCGAGGCAAGAACTGACACCAAGTCGTCTCACCCAAGCCCGCAGCTCATTTCCCAGCCTCGGGTTTGGCTCTGAAGCCCCCTAGGCGCTCTCTCTACTACACTTCTGGTTTCCAGCCTTGCTCCTTGGTGCCAGGCGCTGCCAGCTGGAGGGCACTGCACAGATCACGGTTGTGACACCCACGCCTCCTCCAGTCTGCTGCGTGGATCTCTCTGCAAGGTTTCACGGTGGGCTGAATGATGCCCCCTCGCCCCTACTGAAAGGTATGTCTGCATCCCAGACCTGGTGAACACAATTTGGAAAAGGGGTCTTTGCAGATGTAATTAATTAAGGATCTCAAGAAGTAATTAGGGACTTGCCTGGTAGTACAGTGGATATGAATGCGCCTGCCAATGCAGGGGACGTGGGTTCAGGCCCCGGTCTGGGAAGATCCCACATGCCATGGAGCAACTTGGCCCATGCACCATCGCTACTGAGCCTGTGTGCCTAGAGTCCGTGCTCCAGAACAAGAGAAGCTACCGCGACGAGCGGCCTGAGCGCTGCAGTTTCGGTTCAGCACCCACTCAGTGCAACCGGAGAAAGCCTGGGCACAGCAACGAAGACCCAGTGCAGCCAACAAAAATACAAATAAATAAAAATTGTAAAAAGGAAGTGACTATCCTGGGTCCCCCGGTGGGCCCTTGAATCCAAGTGTCCTTATAACACCTCAAGATGGAGACGAGAAGGCCATGTGAAGCCAGATTCTGGAGAGATACAGTCACAAACCACAGGATGCCCAGGGGGACCAGAGGCTGGAAGAAACAAGGAAAGATGCTCTTTCGGGGCTTCTGGAGGGAGCACTTCTGGTCTCCAGAACCAGGAGATTTTAGACTTCTGGTCTCCAGAACCAGAAGGGACATTCCTGCTTTTTCCAAGCCACCAAGTTTATGGCAATCTGTTGTGATGGCTCCAGGAAATGAATATAATTTTCTTTAAAGAAAGAATATTTTGCATGTGCATGGGGGGACTTCTCTGGCAGTCCAGCGTCCAAGACTGCACTCCCAATGAAGGTTCCAGGGTTCGATCCCTGGTTGGGGAACTATACCCCCACGTGCTGCAGCTAAAGACACAGCATGCTGCAACTAACATCCCACACAGCCACATAAATATAAGTAAATATTTTTTAAAAGTTGTGTGTGCGTGCATGTGTGGTGAAGGCTGAAGTTGGGTGGGGGGGAGTTCTGCTTGTTGAACTTCTCAGTTCTTTCCCAAAGCCTCCACTTGGCACATCCAGAATCCTTTGAAACCTATTAACTGAGAAGTTACTGGAATCCCTGAGGGAAAGAGCAAAGCTCGAGCACTGTCTTTGCTACCCAGGCATCTCACGCAGCAGTGCATCTCATAAGGAAGAATTGATTGGCGCTGTTAATCACACTCTCAGTGATGGGGAAGAAAGGCGGGCCCCCACTTTCAGGGACCGACTTAGGGTCTGGTACAAGTTACTCAGCAAAAGGAACAAGCGCATGTCACCCCCAGGCCCCCAAATCATGACACCCCCAGGCCCCCAAATCACGACACCCCCAGGCCCCCAAATCATGCTGTGTGATCTGCCCGCAGGCACCACCCTGATGGCCTGCCTGCATAAACTCTGTCACCAGCGTCGTCAGAGATGGCCTTGCTCGTTTCACAGGTGGCGAGCCCCAGAGGTGAAGTGACCTACCCCCCCCCAGGTGTCGAAGAACTGGGACCAGAAGAGAGGCCACAGCCCGCCCAAGGCCCCCTTCCCTGCCTCAGCATCCTTCACGCGCACCTCTGCTGGTGGGTTAGCACCGTCCACTGGGAAGAGCACTCTGGGCCACCCATCACTCTGTGGACCGGAGTGCTGGAGGGAAATGACTCCCAGGCACGTGACACTTAGCCTCAGAGGAGTCCGTCTCTGATGTGTATTGTTTAAAAGGCTAGAAAGGAAGTAATGATAGCTCTGACTCCATTCTGGAGTACAATTACTCGGCCGGGCATGCAGAGAGCCCACACTGTCCTCTGAACGCCTTCCATCTGCACTGCATCGTGGCCAAAGGGGAGGACTCAGTGTCCCCTGGACTGCTTCCCCTGCAGAGCGTGAGCCTCCCTAAGCAGGGAGCCACATCGCCTGCCTCCCTCACTCCCAGGGCAGGAGCGTGGGGACTCCGCGGTGCCCCCCTCTTCCCTATTAGTAAGCCCCCACTCCTCAAGGTCCAGCTCATGCCAGCCACTCACGATGGCACTACCAAAGCTCATCTCCTACCCATACACCCCCACCTGGGAGAAGCCTTCCTTCCATCTGGTCCTAGAATCCCAGGTTACGGTTGCAGCACCCTCTTCATCCCGACTAGCTTTCTTCTCTCTGATCCTCAGCATCTCTGTGTGCACCCTCAGTCCCAAGAATCTCCCTGTGATACAGACATGGGATCCAGCCCAGTATAGAGGTAACTGAGACACAGGAGATGCGAGCTTGATCCCTGGGTCAGGAAGACCCCCTAGAGCCCACTCTAGAAGTCTTGTCTGGAAAATCCCATGGACAGAGGAACCTGGTGGGCTACAGTCCAGGGGTTGCAGAGTTGGAGATGACTGAGTGACTAAGCACGCTCGAAGCAGGAGGCCCACAGAGGGTCTGGATCTCCTGGGTCACGTGATGAGTGAGTGACAGCTCCACAGCTGCACTGCTTGCAAACCCTGCAGAGGGGGCGGGACTTAGCACGGAGCTGGAAAGAGGAGCTCCATTTGAGATTCTTCTGCTTTCCAGCTTTGGCCGCCAAAGGAGCGAGGCTGTTCACACCATTTGGACAGAACACTCCAAGTGCCTGCAGCTGTTAATTAATGAGGACTGTGTTTCCAGAGACTTCCTCTGCTCTGGAGCCTCTGTGCTGACCCGGATCAAAGGCACCGGCACTGCGTGGCCCCACCAAGCATGAGAAGAGCAGCGTTCATTTTTTTAAAAAATCCATCTAGTAGCTTAAACCTGAATAGACGATACTGTTTTGAATCAGGTTTGCAATGGGTGATGGCCAGAGGAAGCCTGGCGTCCCAGTGCAGTTAGGACTGCGAATGAATTTAGTTACAGCCTAGAAGTCCTATCCTAATTAGCTTTGGAGTCTGCTTTCCTTTTTGAAGAGGAAAGTAGAACAGAGTAAACCATCTGATTTGTATTTAAAAGTGGGAGCCAGGTGGGGGTGGAGGCTGGGCTCAAGGGGTAAATTTCAGATGTGATTCGCTGAGCAGAGAGAGTCTAATTCGTGGCTGCAAGAAGACTGCGAAATTTGAAGTTTGCCTTTCAAAGCATGCCAATTAGGAAGTCCACAAAAAGCTTCCTGAATCTCTACCTTGACGCTCGGGCATGCCTGCACCCCTTGATGCCCCCAGGCTGGGTAGCCTTAGGAGGCAGCCTGAGCCTGGAGTCACTAGTTTCAACCGGTCAACAGGCTGCAAAGTAAAAATAGTCTACATCAATCCCACTTCTAGAAAGCGGGTCCCAAATGCTGCACGTGGCCCTCTTGCAGTAAGGCAAGGCTTAACGAGTTATTTAATGACTCAGCTGCTGACATGGACCCTGGGTTAATGCTTTAACTACACGCTAGGCTCGTAGGTTTCCCTACCACCCATGTGTGAGAAGTCTCCCGTATCTGTACTAAGAAAGAAAAACAGAAACCAGCAAATACCACAGTGACATCCCCTGCCAGCTTACCACCCTGAGTCCTCTCACTCTCCCCTCAAGGGTGCAAGGCATGTGGCCAGGGGCCTGAGTGGTGGGCATGACGGCACTGGCGGGCTGAGTTGAGAGGACCCCACCTCAGCCTGTATTCAGACCACATGGGAAGCGGAGGGAGGGGTGGATGAGTTCTGCCCTGGAGCAGAGAGCTGCGAGGGGCTTCTCCCTGGCTCAGCGGTAAAGGAGTGGATTGAAAGTTGCTCGGTTGTGTCCGACTCTTTGTGGCCCCATGGACTATGCAGTCCATGGAATTCTCCAGGCCAGAAGAGTGGAGTGGGTAGCCTTTCCCTTTTCCAGGGGATCTTCCCAGCCCAGAGACTAAGCCCAGGTCTCCTGCACTGCAGATGGACCCCTTCCAGTAGCTTGGTGTGATCGTGGTGATCTAGTCATGATGGGACACACCAGGGGGCATTACTGCACACAAACACACATGCCCAGGATGCCATCAGCAGGACTGATCCTCAGTCTTTTCCTATTTAAGCGCCAGCTTCCTCTCCCCACCACACTCAATATTTACATTCATGGTGTGAACAAGCAAAGCAGAGGCTCCTCAGAACTGCATCTGGAGTCTCATCAGGTCCTTAATAGCATCTTTCAACGGTCCGCCCATTCACTGAGATGTTGATTTTGATGTGAATCGAGGAACTCCAGGTTTCCATCCAGAGAAGAGTAAGGAGCCTTGCTAGGACTCTGAGCAGGTGCCAGGCTGTGCCTGAGTTCTGCAGGCACTGTCCCATCTGATCATCCCCCCAACCCGAAAAGGTAAGCACATCCTTAGGCCCACTTTACAGATAAGGAAACTGAGGCTCAGAGAAGTCAAGCAGCCTGCCCAGAGCCAGACAAACACAGTTAAATAGAAGAACATGGCCTTGAAGCTGCGGCATTATGCACCCCACCCCTGTCCCCCAAGGAACCAGCTATGCCTCCACAGTGTGTTCAAGATTTGCATCTCAAAGAAGCTGCTTTGTTATTAATAATAACTAGAAAGCTGCTATTTATTGAGCCCTCATTACATCCTAGACTGTTTGTGTGCACCTCTCATTTCATGTCACAACAATGTCAGAGAAGGAGCAAGTATTTTCACCAATTTTGAGAGGAGGGTACCGAGGCTTAGGGCTGGTCACTGGGAAGCCAGGATGGGAACCTGGTCTCTGCCGGTTCTCCCCACTGGCCCATCTCTCCTCTGAAGACCTAGAGAACATCCCATGGCCCTGGACCTCTGGCACAGAACTGACTCCCCTCTGAAATCTAGATGGGCTGGTCTTTTCCTTTCCATGAATCCAGAGGGATTCATGAGGCCAACCTGCTGGGGGCTCTTCGCGTCCTCCCGGAGGTTCTGCCCAGCACTGAGGGTGTGGTCCCACCAGGGGTGCCGAGAGTGCCCAACACCTGGGCCTCCCACAGGCAGAATCAAGGGTGCCTGGTCTCTCTCTCTTCCTCGAGTTCCACCTGTGACTGTCGCCCAGGAGAAGCTTCCCAGGTTCTGAGCTGCCTTCTTCCTATCTTCCCTGACCAGCCAGGGAAGCTTCCAGACTCTAATAGAGAGCTTCCTCTTTTTAACAGTCATGGGCTCAACAGGACCAGTAATATAACTTTTTATTCACTTTTAAATAGAAATAGCAAGGGAGTTGTAAACATTTTCATATTAGATTGTGGTGAAGGTTGGACAACTCTGTAAACTGCACGTAAAATGAGTAAATTTTATGGTATGTAAATTGTCCCTCCGTAACATTGTTTCAAAAAAGAAATAAGGTTTTTATAAAGAGCTATAAAGGGGTTTAAGCACACAGATTCTAAGTTACTGCAGGAAGCAGGGGCTATATGGAAAAGGCTGGCCACACATTTGTGGAAACTCAACCGAATGATCAAGCCCACTCCATTTATCTCCTTGTAGAAAAACTGGAATGGAGATGTGAATTCAACAAAATGATTAAAAAAATTTTTTTTTATTGAAGGATAATTGCTTTACAAAATTTTGCTGTTTTCTGTCAAAATTCAACATGAATCAGCCATAGATATACATATATCCTCTCCTTTTAGAATCTCACTCCCATCTCCCTCCCCATCCTACCCCTCTAGGTTGATACAGAGCCCCAGTTTGAGTTTCCTGAGCCATACAGCCAATTTCTGTTGGCTAGCTATTTTACATATGGTAATGGAAGTTTCCAAGTTACTCTCTCCATACATCTCACCCTCTCCTCCCCTCTCCCCACATCCATAAGTCTGTTCTCTATGTCTGTTTCTCTGTTGCTGCCCTGTAAATAAATTCTTCAGTCCCATTTTTCTAGATTCCGTATATATGCCTTAAATACAATACTTCTATTTCTGACATACTTCACTCTGTATCATAGGTTCTAGGTTCATCCACCTCATTGGAACTGATTCAAATGTGTTCCTTTTTATGACTAATATTCCATTGTGTCTATGTACCACAACTTCTTTATCCATTCACCTGTCGACGGACATCTAGGTTGCTTCCATGTTCCAGCTATTGTAAACGGTGCTGCAATGAACAGTGGGATACGTGTGTCCTTTTCAGTTCTGGTTTCCTCAGGGTATGTGCCTAGGAGTGGGATTGCTGGGTCATACGGTGGTTTTATTACTAGTTTTTTAAGGAATCCCCATACTGTTTTCCATGGTGGCTGTATCTATTTATATTCCCACCAACAGTGCATGAGTGTTCCTTTTTCTCCACACCCTCTCCAGCATTTATTGTTTATAGACTTTTTGATGATGGCCATTCTGACTGGTGTGAGGTGATATCTCATTGTCATTTTAATTTGCATTTATATAATATGAGTGATGAAGCATCTCTAATAATGAGCAATGTTGAGCATCTTTTCATGTGTTTGTTAGCCATTTGTATGTCTTCTTTGGAGAAATGTCTGTTTATATCTTCTCCCCACATTTTGACTGAGTTGTTTGTTTTTCTGGTATTGAGTTGTATGTGATGCCTGTATACTTTGGAAATTAATCCTGTGTCAGTTGTTCCATTTGCTATTATTTTCTCCCATTCTGAGGGTTGCCTTTTCACCTTGCTTATAGTTTCCTTTGCTGTGCAAAAGCTTTTAAATTTAATCAGGTCCTACTTGTTTACTTTTGTTTTTATTTCTATTACTCTAGGAGGTGGGTCATAGAGGATGTTGCTTTGATTTATGTCAAATGTTCTGCCTATGTTTTCCTCTGAGTTTTATAGTTTCTGGTCTTACATTTAGGTCTTTCATCCATTTTGAGTTTATCTTTGTGTATGGTGTTAGGAAGCGTTCTAATTTCATCCTTTTACATGGAGCTGTCCAGTTCTCCCAGCACCATTTATTGAAGAGGCTGTCTTTGCCCCACTGTATATTCTTGCCTCCTTTGTCAAAAATAAGGTACCCATAGGTGCCTGGGTTTATTTCTTGGCTTTCTATCTTGTTCCATTGGTCTATATTTGTTTTTGTGCCAGTACCATACTGTCTTGATGATTGTAGCTTTGTTGTATAATCTGAAGTCAGGCAGGTTGATTCCTCCAGCTCCATTCTTCTTTCTCAAGACTGCTTTGGCTATTCAGGGTCTTTTGTGTTTCCATGTGAATTGTGAAATTTTTGGTTCTAATTCTGTGAAAAATGTCATTGGTAATTTGATAGGGATTGCCTTGAATCTGTAGATTGCATTTGGTAGCATAGTCACTTTCACAATATTGATTCTTCCTACTCAGGAACATGCAATATCTCTCCATCTGTTTATGTCATCTTTGATTTCTTTCATTAGTGTCTTATAATTTTCTGTGTACAGTTCTTTTGTCTCCTTAGGTAAGTTTATTCCTAGATATTTCTTTTTGTTGCAATGGTGAATGAGATTGATTCCTTAATTTCTCTTTCTGATTTTTCATTGTTAGTATATAGAAATGCAAGTGATTCCTGTGTACTGATTTTGTATTTCTGTGTACTGCTTTTGTTTGTGACTTTTTTAAAGGCTACATCGAGTCTTAGTTGCAGCATGCAGGGTCTTTCGTGGTGGTGCACAGCTCAGTAGCTGTGATGCCAGGCTTAGTTGCTCCAAGACATGTGGGATCTTAGTTCCCTAACCAGGGACTGAACCTGCATCCTTTGCACTGCAGGACAGATTCTTAATCACTGAACCATCAGGGAAGTCCCCACCCAACTGGCTTTTAAGCTCTGGTGAACAGGGGCAGGGATGGGTGGGATGTTAGAGATCTGAAAGCAGAATTTAGAATTAGGTGTATGCCTGGTAGGGCTCATCCACGGGGCTCAGCTACTGAAGGCCAGTTTGTCAGCAGACTGGCGAAGGCAGGACCTGTGGCTTGAACAGCTGCAAGGTCAGCCCAATTGGAGAAATTAACAGGTCTCCAGTCATTAGTAAACTCAGAGTAAACAGATCCCTAAGATTCATTCATCTTGTCGATAAAATTTATAAAATTTTATGAAATTAAATGGATTATCTACTTCATAAGATTACCCTAAGGGTAAGAAGATATTCCATGGAAAATGCAAAAGCTTAGAACAATGCCTGGCTGATTAAAAAACATTTTTTAAAAAATATACCATTTAAAGGAACAAGTCTAGGGACTTCCCTGGTGTCCATTGATTAAGACTGTGTGCTTTCAATGCAGGGGCCATGAGTCCAACCCCTGGTCAGGGAGCTAAGATCCTACATGCCACCAGGTGCCAAAGAAACAAAGGAACAAGCCTAGGCGTAGCCCTCACCTTGCACCTGGTAGTGAATTACATGACTCATTCGGTCTTCACAGTAATTAAGTGCAAGGGTTCTTACTGTTCCCATTTTACAGACTGGGAAACAGAGGCTTCCAGCAATGCAGACACTACCCGAGTCACCCAGTGAACAGGTAGTGGAGCTGGGATTTGAACCTGGGCCTGCCTGATTTTGCAGCAGTTGTCACTCCACTACAGCATTACAACCCTGTTCTGAATGGATTTCACTGATAATCTACACACAACAGATAATCCCAATTAGCATCTGTCACATTAACAAGATGCCCTTCTCCCCTTACGTCCACACTCTCAGTTGTCCTGGCCACATCCTCAGAATGGGCCCCACTGAAACATCTCCACACACGAGGCTCCCAAAGGGTTAACATGCCCTCCAGCTTGGCGCTCAGTCTTAAAAGCAGAACCTGAACAAGCCCAGGGGTGCTATTTTTAGCTCTCCGTTTTTGTTGTCCTTTTGGGGGGATCTGGTAGCACAGGCTGAACTAACGTTTCCTGTTCTGGTATTTTCTTCTCACCTCCTTCTACCTTGAGAAATGCTGAGCCACCAAAGGGCTGGCCTGGTTATACAGCTGCCACTTCTGACTTCTCAAGAAAGACCTGCAGGAGGTTGGTGGGGGAGGCCCTGATCGAGGCACCCTCCCAGGGATGCCTGGGATGGGAGAGAGGCTGAAAGGGAGCCAATTGTTTCCAGACACTGATTTCCAAGGAAAGCCTTAATGAGCCTCTGGAAGAGGGACCACAGTGACAACTCCAATGGCCAGGCTCCAAGCCGTGGGCTGCCATGTGAGCAGGAGCCCAATGGAGTGGCCTGGCTTGTCAGAGCCTGCCTCTGGGCTGTGGTTCTGAACCTCAGTGCCCCCATGTAACTCCATTACCAACTTGCTGGCATCTCGGAGCTCATAATTAGACATTCATTCCTTGAGCCAAGTGGTCACCGTGTTGCCAAGCCTTGCCCTTTCCAAGTTCTCTCCAGCACTACCAACAGATTTGCATTCTCCAGGACACAAGTGTGACCACACTAACCCCTTTCAAAATTCACCAGGGATCCTTTAATGCCTTCGGGATGAAATTCACACCTCCTCGCATGGTTCACAAGACATTCCAGTCCCTTCTCTACCCACCATACTCCCAGCCTCTGCATTCCTGTGCTTCTCAGATTAATCTAACTTGGATGGGGTCTGGCTGCTCCCCAAGTCACCCTTGTAAAATCCATAGAGAACCCAAATGTCACCTCCCCCATAAAGCTGCCCCTGCCCACCCCATTGAGCTTGCAGAATCTTCCTTTGAGCATACTAAATGCTCAGCCCAAGTTTGCTACACTGAATTAACTCAAGGCATCTGCTTTCAATTAAAGTATGCAAATTCATCTGGAAAAGGAAGCATTCCTTAGTCACCGGCACTTCTGTGCCAATGTGCTTGCTGGGTGCTTCCCGGAGTGCAGAATCTGATGGCGGAGAGATGACTGAGGGCCAGGTGCAGAGAGAAAGGGGAAGGGCACACGGGTAGCCCTGGGAAGGCCTTGCCCTCCTCCTGGGACGGATGGAGGAGAGACCTGGGGGCAGTCTGCAACCCCTCTCTTCAACCTCCCTCCAAATCCTGCTGACGGCGTGTTTCCAAATCTTATTTTTCATAATGCACGATGGAATGTTATTAATCAAACCACACAAGACTTGCCAAAAAAAGTCTGCTAAATGACAGAAGTTTGTCTTCTGTGATTTTGTTCCTGCTGCGTTTCTGCTGAAATTGGAATCCAGGAGCTCACGGTCTGATGGAAGAGACTGGGGTGGGAACCGATGCTTCTGGAACAAACTGTGCCCTGCGGGAGGAGGTGAGAATTTCTAGGTAACCATAACCATCTGCAGCACGGGAAGGAGTGTCCTTCAGTTACAGAAGGAGAACCTGCATCCTGAGAATGTGTGATTGGCCAAGCTCTCTGTCACCCTACCGCGCTGTGTGACCAGCACTCTGTAATGTGACCACCTGGCATAGAGGCCTGGGTGGCTGAGCGCTGGTCATGTGCCAGGTGGCACCAGGTGCAGGAGACTGGGCTCCTTTTCCCATCTTGAGAGAAATTCAGCCTCAGTCTCAGGGCTGACATAAGCGATATTCATCATAATTTTCTATCAAAAAAGTATTTGCATACAAAAAAAAAGAGGATGGACTCAGGAATCACTCTGATGAAGCCAAAGGCTGATATAAGTTAGTGTCATTTCCTTGGAGGTGTCCAAGGGAGCTGCCACTTGCAGCACACAGACAGTGCACGTGCGGCCCTCTGACCATGCAGAGACCTCAGAAGTAGCTGAACAGGGCAGCTCCCGGGGATACAGAAGGATTCATACCCATCAGTCCCCTCCAAACAATCCAGTAGAGCTGGACCATAGAGAAGGCTGAGCACAAAAGAATTGATGCTTTCGAACTGTGGTGTTGGAGAAGACTCTTGAGAGTCCCTCAGACTGCAAGGAGATCCAATCAGTCCATCCTAAAGGAAATCAACCTTGAATATTCACTGGAAGGACTGATGTTGAAGCTCCAATACTCTGGCCACCTGATGTAAAGAGCCAATTCATTGGAAAAGACTCAGATGCTGGGCAAGATTGAGGGCAGGAGGAGAAGCGGAACATGGAGGATGGGATGGTTGGATGGCATTGCCAGCTCAATGGACATGAGTTTGGGCAAGCTCTGGGAGACAGTGAAGGTCAGGGAAGCCTGGCGTGCTGCAGTCCATGGGGTCGCGAAGAGTCAGACATGGCTTAGCAACTGAACAACAACAGCAAAGGTACTAAGCAGAAGGTCAACCTACGATGTGCTGTTTCCATTCACATTTTACAGGTGAAGAAGTAGAACAGCAGAGACATGAAGCTACTTCCTAAGGAACGCAGGAACTCCTGGTGGAGAAAAGGCTGACTTCAAAAGCGGCTCATTCCACTGCTGTGCCACACAGGAAGCAAGAGACTGCATTTCATGTCTCCTTCATACCCACCTCAGAGCCTGGATCCCAGGTAAGTGCTTAGGGCAGGGGTCCCCAACCTTTTCAGCGCGTGGGACTGGTTTCAAGGAAGATAAATTTTCCACGGAACAGGAAGGGTGAGGGATGGTTTCAGGATGATTCAAGTGCATTACTTTTATTGTGCACTTTATTTCTATTATTATAACATCAGTTCCACCTCAGATCATCAGGCATTATATCCTGGAGTATATCCTGGGACTGCTGGTTTAGGGGACTCTATGAATGAGTGATCAAATGAGCTCATGTTTGTAAACGCGAGGTGTGTGTTAATACTACCATGGGGTACGACCTGCCCCTTACCTAGAATTCCCAGAGCCCTGGTAACCAGGGGTCCCCTGAATGCAGTCAGTCATCCCCTCCTCCTTCCTCTGTGTAAATGCCCCTCCGGTGCCCAGACAGAAGAAGGAACTCCATCAAGGGCCCGGGTCCCAGCGTCCTTGCTTACAGCTCCCCTGGTCGTCGCTGTTCTCGCCCCCGGCTGCCCTTTTAGC
This sequence comes from Oreotragus oreotragus, assembly GCA_006410675.1. NCBI lineage: Eukaryota > Metazoa > Chordata > Mammalia > Artiodactyla > Bovidae > Oreotragus > Oreotragus oreotragus. The sequence continues at coordinate 29,125 of SJYX01013196.1, forward strand.
AGGAGAGCAAGGCAGGGAAAGGTGAGCTTGCTGCCAGAGGGAAGCAAAGTGCAGGAAAAGGTCAGGCAGGCAGGGACCCCTTTTTGTGGAATGCTGTGGGATGCAGGCCAGCCCTGAACCCTTCTCAGGGAGAGAGGGAGAGGGCGGGGCCTCGGAGGGACAGGAAGTGGGGCTGGGGTGACAGTTCTCACCATCAGGCAGAAGCCCCACTTGGCTGCAAAGTTCACTGCTGAGTCCTGCCCCAGGGCCACAGGTGGCAGGCCTTGCACCGAGGCCACAGAAGCAGAGCCCAGAACCAAGGTCACCTTCGAAGCTGACTGACCGCTTTTGTGCCCAAAGCCCCTGATCACCGCTAACCAGCTTCCTAACTCCCAGTTAAGCAACGACGCCTGCTTTAGTGAACACCCTGTAGTGTGCGCATGCGCGCGCCCAAGTCACTTCGGTCGTGTCTGACTCTGTGCGACCCCTCGGACTGTAGCCCGCCAGGGTCCTCTGTCCATGGGATTCTCCAGGCAAGAACACTGGAGTGGGTTGCTGTGCCCTCCTCCAGGGGGTCTTCCCGACCCAGGGACTGAAGCTGCGTCTCTTACATCTCCTGCATTGGCAGGCAGGTTCCTTACCGCTGGTGCCACCTGGGAAGCCCAATAGTCCCCCAACCAATCACCTTCCTGCAGGAATTGTCTTTGTCCTGAGGCTATAAAAATGAGCTATTAATTCACAAAAACGGTCGGCTCTCCCTGATCGGTCTGGAGGTCAGCCCCCTGCATTCGCAGTGCCCATCTTATCTCTGCTCTTTGTTCTTAATAAACTCCCTCCCTTCTGAAATGCTCTGTGTCTGGAAATTCCCTTCCAACTAGCGCTCAGACTGCCTCAACAGTCATATGACAGGTCCTGCCAGACTGGGCTATGGGGAGTCATGGATGCTGCCCAACCTGTACCCCAGCTTCAGCACAGACAGGCCCCCCTCCTCAGAAATGCCAGGGAAAGCCAACCCCTATGGTATCACGGGCCAAGGGTGCACCTCTGGGGCTTCCGAGGCAGAGCAGTGGGCTTGGGGGTCTCAGTGCTCTTGACCTTGCTCCCTCCTTTGCCTGTAGGGAGAGGTGCTATGGCCACATGGCCCCACTCAGCCCAGGATGCTAACTTTTTCTTCCTGGGTGAGGTCAGCCACTGGAGGAGGTGGAGGCAGCCCAGCTGGACCACGTCTGGGGTTAGCACAGCTCAGTCTGGGCTGGAGGTGAAGGTGGGGGAGCCGGATGCTGGTCCTAGACTGCCATCTTTTCCCCCTGACTGGTGTCTGGGCTTTTCCGAGTAGTTTTCCAAAATGAAAATACTCCCTCCCTACTCCATCCTACAGATGGATTAGATGATTACAAATACGCATCTACTATTATTTTTGACAGTGATTTTTTCACTTGAGCGGCCAAGTATTTCCAGAGCTTCCCCTGCTCCCACCCAAATAAGAGCTGCCTTTTCAGGCCCTCAGATTCCAGTGCTCTGCTGGGTGACCTCACTGAGTGCCCCCAACTGCCCTCACTCACACTAGGAGATTCTCATGCCATTTAGGGCCTGCTTTTGAGGCACAAGGGGTTCACTAACACTCATTCTGCAAGAATTTTGTCACCTGGGAAACTTTCTGGAACAGAATGAGATGTAAATCGCATGTGTGTGTATGCAAGCATATATGTGTGTGCATGAACTGTGCATGCAAGCATGTATGTATATGGGTGTGTGCTCATGAATGTGTATGCATGCATATACACGTATGTGTGTGTGTATATGCGTATGTGGTGTGTCTGTCTGCCTTGCACAGGTTATTTGAAAACTTGGAGTTAGTGGCTCAGGTCTTCCTTCTGGGTGGATTTCCTTCATGTTTGGAGTTTTGTCATCACTGTGGGGCAGCCTGTGGGAAGGGCCTGGGCAGCCAAGGCAGTGGACAGTGGTGGGATCTCCAGGGAGGGCCCTGTGTGTGGGGGTGGGGGGCAGCCCATGAGTGTCTCTCTGGATGGCAGCAGGAAGGGGGCTACCGAAGGCTTGCCCAGAGCCTCAGCATCACTCTGCAGCCAAGTCCTGCTCCCCTAAAGGGGATGCCCTCTGTGTGAGCATGGGCAGTGCTCTCAGGAACAAGCCCATGGGGGCGTCTGCAGGGGTGACCTGGGTTCCGGGAGCCCTCCCTGCCAGGCCCCCCTCTCCCCAGCACTCTGTCCACCTCTCAGCATTGCCGTGGTCCCCCTGTAGCTCTGTCCTCACCAAGATGGTTAGCAAGGCAGGGAGTGCATACCCTCCACTGCTTAGCTTTCTTGGGATCTGCCCAGCAGTTCCACCAGCTCTTGGGGGTTCTAGAGATTTCCTAGCTAATCTATCACTGCAGAACAATGGAGTGATTCAGTCTGGAGTGATTCAATGAACAACTGGGTGAAATCTCAGAGTTTCAGGACTACTGGGGGAGAGCAGTTATTCATGAGCCAGAAGTGATTCAAACGTGAGTTGGGGAGAGCCTTCTGCTGTGCTTTTTCTTCCTCTTTAATCCCTGAGATGGAGCTCAGCTGCACCCTCCTTCTCATTCTGGTCTGTATTCATTTCTGTCTGCTCTCAGTCTGGTAATTTGCAGCCCTGTAACTCTGAGAGGGCTGATGAATGGGCTCAAGCCAATCCACCTTCAAACACACTCCCAGACCCAAGCAAGGAGCAGGGAGAGTCCCAGAAGAACAAGGCTCACTTACTGGGCACCTACTATAAACCAGACCCCAAAGAGGAAATGTTTATTAATTCACAAATGTAGTTAGAAATGGACACTGAACAACAGACTGGCTCCAAATCAGGAAAGGAGGACGTCAAGGCTGTATACTGTCACCCTGCTTATTTAATTTCTATGCAGAGTACATCATGAGAAATGCCAGGCTGGATGAAGCACAAGCTGGAATCAAGATTGCTGGGAGAAATATCAATAACCTCAGATATGCAGATGACATCACCCTTATGGCAGAAAGTGAAGAAGAACTAAAGAGGCTCTTGATGAAAGTGAAAGAGGAGTTAAAAAGGTGTCTTATATCTCAACATTCAGAAAACTAAGATCATGGCATCCAATCCCATCACTTTATGGTAAATAGGGAAACAATGGAAACAGTGAGGGACTTTATTTTGGGGGGCTCCAAAATCACTGCAGATGGTGATTGCAGCCATGAAATTAAAAGATGCTTGTCCCTTGGAAGAAAAGCTATGACCAACCTAGACAGCTTCTTAAAAAGCAGAGACATTACTTTGCTGACAAAGGTCTGTCTAGTCAAAGCTATGGTTTTTCCAGTAGTCATGTATGGATGTGAGAGTTGGACTATAAAGAAAGCTGAGAACCAAGGAATTGATGCTTTTGAACTGTGGTGTTGGATAAGACTCTTGAGAATCCCTTGGACAGCAAGGAGATCCAACCAGTCCATCCTAAAGGAAATCAGTCCTGAATATTCATTGGAAGGACTGATTCTGAAGCTGAAACTCCAATACTTTGGTCACCTGATGCAAAGAACTGACTCATTGGAAAATACCCTGATGCTGGGAAAGATTGAAGGTGGGAGGAGAAGAGGATGACAGAGGATGAGATGGTTAGATGGCATCACTGACTCAATGGAGATGAGTCTGAGCAAACTATTGGAGTTGGTGATGGACAGGGAGGCCTGGCATGCTGCAGTCCATGGAGCTGCAAAGAGTCAGACATGACTGAGCAACTGAACCGAAATACATTTAAATGAGTAAAATGCATCCTTGAGTACTGTGGGTACCAAAATGTGCAGACCAGTGCCTGAGGGAACTTAGATCCAACACCTTTCAGAGGCTCCTCTCGGCACGGACTCCGTGCTGTGTTAGGCAAGCAGAGTGCCCAGTGCTGGTTGGAGCCAGTAATGGGCCTGCTGAGCTCATGGAGCCACTGCGTCTATACCCCTCCTCCTCACCTGTCAAGGTTCTGGTTTCTAGATCCAGGGACGCCGGCCACCTGGCTTACTGTGGAAAGTGGAGCCCTGGGCTCCCTTGTGCGCCATCTGGTCAGGGGCACGGAACCCACAGCAGGCAAGATGCCAATCGCTACTCATATGCTGTATAACGAGTAAAGTGACAAACCTGCCCACAGGCCAGGCACGTGTCCTGCCAAGCCCTGGATATGGGTGATGGAGGCAGGGTGACAAAGGTGACATCTCCAAGGAAGCATGCACACAATCAGAGACAGTGACGTACACCAAGGCTGGGGGAGGGCTTTGGGAGGTCAGGGAGTCCAGCCCCCTGCCTCAGGGCAGCAGGAAGGCTACACCAGCCTTGCCGCACGACACGCATCTGCTTCCTGGAAAGCAGATGGACGGCAAACCAGCTCTTTTTAGAACCTGTTCCAGGGCTGTGGCTTCAGTCTTTCTCTTCTTTTGAAACTCAGCCCCTGAGAAGGCAGGTGATGTGCTTGGTAAGTGAGGCTGGGGCAGAAAGTTTCACCCCCTTCCTCCTGACCCCAAGACCCTCCACTGCTGCCCAGACTGTTGATAAACAATACCTGAACACCTCAATGTGCTGTTGTGCTGCTGAGCTCAGTCGCTCAGTTGTGTCTGGCTCTTTGCAACCCCATGGACTGTAGCCCACCAGGTTCTTCTGTTCATGGGATTTCCCAGGTAAGAATACTGGAGTAGTTGCCATTTCTTTCTCCAGCAGATCTTCCCGACCCAGGGGTCAAACCTGAATCTCCTGGCAGGTGGATCCTTTACCACTGTGCCACCTGGGAAGCCCTAGTGGATTGAATAGCGTCTCCCAAATAGATCTGTTCAGATCCTAACTTGGGGACCAGGGAGGCAAATGTGACCTTGTTTGGAAACAAGGTCACTGTTGATTTCATTAAGGACCTCAGGCTGAGGTCACCCCAGATTTAGGGAGGGATCTGTATCCAAGGGGCTTCCCTGGCAACTCAACTGGTGAAGAATCTGCCTGCAATGTGGAACACCCAGGTTCAGTCCCTGAGATGGGAAGATCCCCTGGAGTAGGAAATGGCAACTCCTCCAATATTCTTGCCTGGAGAATTCCATGGATAACAGGTGTCTTTATAAGAGAAAGAGAGAGGGACACAGACCCAGAGGGGAAGGCCATGTGAAGATGGAGGGATGCCAAGTAATACCAAGGACTGCAGGACCACCGGGCTAGGGGGAGCCGTGAACAGACACTCTAGCAGAATGTCTGGAAAGAATGGACCCTGCAGACACCTCCTTTTCAGACTTCAGGTCTCCAGAGCTGTAAGGGAACACATTCCCGCGGTTTTCCATCTCCAAGTTTGTGCTTCTTCATTACAGCAGCCCTAGAAACTCATACCACTGAGGACCTCCATCGTACCTGGCTCTGATGGGGCTTGTGATGGGGGCTTGGGATAAATGTCTCCCAGACGGCAAGCATCCTAAGTGGACTGAACAGTGGAACACATCTGCCTGTTCTCCTCTTCCATGGGGCCACCCAGGGCAGTAGAGCCGCACTCTGAAGGGCAGGCATCCAGCAACATGCCTTCAGCGTCATCTGAAGGCCACCTCCAACCCCCCAGAGGGAACAGACTGATCACATGGGTTAAGGGATTCATCTCAGCCTTCTGGTTGCATTTAACTCATTGAGTCAGAGGAAGAAAACTCAAGGAATGAAACCTGTTTCCTCTTTAACTCTATGGCCACATCAGAGCTTTAGATCTACTGATGCTAAAGAGTGGAAAGGGCTCTTGAATTATATCTGCAGGACTTGATCACAGTTTCCCAGTCTATGGAATAATACCCCCACCTCCCAGGGACCCAGGGACACTATATGGATCAGGCGTGTGTGCGTGGGGGCCGGGGAGGGGGGTGTGTATTCCTGCTAGTAGGGGAATCCTGGATGGCTCACAACTAGATAGCTCACTCAAAGATGACTGCATTTAATCAGAAATGATGAAGCTCAAGTCCAGTTTGACCCCTTCCCATCTGTGTCACTATGTACAAGTCACATCCTTTCCCTGGGCCTGCGTTTCCTCAACTACAAATCTTGGAATAATACTATGTATCTTTCAGAGTTAGAATAAAAATGAGAAATGAGAAGTGACATGAGCCTTCAACACTGCCTGGCACACAACAGATCTTCAGTTATATTACACATGATTCTTAACCATTATTAACAGCCGGGATGGAGCTCCAGTTCTGGAATTCTGCTATCAGCTGGGTCAAGGAACCTCTTCATTCTGCAACCCAGGGGCCCCATCTATCCACTAAAAAGGGGCTAGGAAAGCTCTGAGGACCCATACAGCCTCTGACAACCAGTGATTCCTATGTAAGATGGCCAAGGAGGTCCTACAGGAAAACTCACACCAAGACACAGCAAATACTTTTGTCAGTCAACATCTGAATACTGCTCATTTGCCTTCTTCCCTGCTCTCTGAAGACCAGAGACAGTCAGGCTCAAGAAGGAGATGCAGGCTGGGCTCTGCATGCCCTGAGGAGGGGGAGCCCAAGGGAGACTCGTCTCTCTGGGACTCAGGGTCACGTGGATGGAATTAGGTATATGTCTGCAGAGGCTTTTATCACCTCCAGAGAGACAGGTATATCAGTCCCTGAGAGTCACCTCAATATTCTTCACCCCCCCAAACTTATTTTTGTTTGAAGAATTGCCTTGCAACACTGCTTTGGCCTCTGCTGTCCATCAGCATGAGTCACCCATAGGAATACACCTGCCCCTTCCCTCTTGAACGTCCCATCCCTCTAAGTTGTTGCAGAGCCCCGGGTTGAGATCTCTGAGTCACACAGCAAATTCCCATTGGCTGTCTGTTTTACACATGGTGGTGTACATGCTTCCATGCTAACCTCTCCATTTGTCCCACCCTCTTCTTCCTCCTGCCCCGCCCCACCCTGTCCCGTCCATAACTCTGCTCTTTGGGTCTGCATCTCCATTGGTGCTCTGCAAATAGTTTCATCAGTACCATCTTTCTAGATTCCATATATATGCATTAATATGCGATGCTTGTGTTTCCCTTTTGGACTCACTTCACTCTGTATAATAGGCTCTAGGTCCATCCACCTCATTGGAACTGATTCCAGTGCGTTCCTTTCATGGCTGAGTGGTGTCCCATTGTATACATGCACCGCAGTTTCTTTATCCCTTCATCTGATGATGGACTCCTAGGTTGCTTCCATCACCTCAATATTCTGATTGAAAATCCACTGTATATTTTCCTCTCTGAGCACTGCATGTGATGTTTGGTGCCTGCCAATTTCTTAGCTTTGAATATTTTTTTAAGAAAAAGCAAGTAGCTCAAAAGCAATGAGAAAACGACTATCATAACCTGTCACCCAGAGCTAGCGTTTCCTGGGTCCCTTCGCTCAGTGTAATGATGCATTGCTCGGACTGCAGGAGGAAGCGGATGTGGGATGCACCCTTCCCTCGGCCCGAGCCCGCTCACCTGCAGGCCAGGTGAAGTTGGGCCCAGTACCCCGCTTCCAGCGACAGGAAGCAGAGGACTGACTCACGAGCTGCAGGGCTTCCTGAGGCTGGCACAGCAGAGAAGCCAGTTGGCCACTCTGGTCTCAGTCCCTGAGACCCACCTCAACAATCTGATTGAAAATTCACTGTATATGTTCTTTTCCAAGCACTACAGGCAAGGCTGGTGCCTGCCAACATTCTTAGCTCTAAACAACAGCTCTGAGAAAAGACAAGGGCAGCTGCCAGGTGAGCACCGCCTCCTGGAAGGAGACAGACCAGGAGACAGCTGGATACTTGAGCATGTGTTTTTCTGGCCGGAGGGGCAAAGGCGGCATGATGTTCATCCGTCCACAATGAAAGAACCGACTGGGTGACACGGTAAAGGGGACTGGAAGGCAAATGCATCTGGAGACGAAAATGAGAAGGGGCAAAGCTTGTTCTTTCGCTGAACATCCAGGTGATGGAGCTGACCTGAGGGTCATGATGTCCAGGAACCTACAAACCCAGACAAGCCTGCTGCCAGTGAGGCTTTCTTAGGCTGACAAGAGGGACACCTTCTCACCAACGGGGGCAGCGGGGAAGATCTGATGGACCCACCGTGTCCCAGTATCAAAGGGAGGGTCGGCTCCAGGTGTTAGGGCAGTGATGGCAAACAGTCTGAAAGGGGGCCTAGGGGGAATATGACTGGAGAGAAGACCTCCAACCCTCCAGATAATCAGTATCGCCACCACCTCACAGGAGGAAAATGGCAAGCTGAGTCTATAGTTGAAATGGGAACTCTGAGATCAGCTTAGGGTTGCTAATGAGTGACTTGTTTTGAAGCAGAGATACAAAAGTGCGGCAGGAACCTCTAAGCAAAGTGTTGGCACTGCTACAGTGCAGAAGGGGCTGAGGTTTAAAAGGGAAAGACCCCAGAAAGGCGTTTCTGGAGTAGGATGAAGCGGCATCTTCGATTTAGAGCAGACGACTCAGCAAGAAAGTGTATTCAACTATGATTTTGTATGTTTTTTCTTCTGTTGGGGTAAATACTCTTCAACCCCAAAAGGCTGAACAAGTGTGGCTCTGAGGGAACTGGAATCCAGAAATAAAGAAAAATGAAGGGAAAGACTTCTAAACATGCTTTCCCATGACTTCAAGGCTCTTTGCTTGCTCTGCAAACTGAACGTGAACAAAAGCTCAGAAGCATACAGAGAGCGTGGGGAAAGAAGTGTGAACATACCACCGAGAAAATATCACCAAATTGGCACTAGGCAAGTGTTTGGTTTTTAAAGACTGATAGATTCTGGAAATTTCCACATTAGTGAAATCATAGAGGGGATTTAACCAAGGGCTTACGGACCTTTAAGGGAAAAATGGCAATAAATATGGTTGAAAATGGATTCCCTGCAAACAAATGGAATCCAACAAACCTCATTTCCTAGCTTCATGCGGTCACTCGATTGCATAATCTAGCAGAAAGCCAACACAGAGTGGATCTTATCTGACAATGTCTTTCGTGATTGTCTTGATTGAAGACGGTGAAACGCTGGGCCTTCCCTACCTGTTCAGTGGCTGAGACTCCTTGCTTCAACTGCAGGGGACATGGGTTCAACCCCTGGTCAGAGAACTAAGATCCTGCATGCCATGGGGCAGGGCCATAAATAAATAAATTAAATGTTTTTTTAAAAAGAGGGTGAAAGGCTGCTTGGGGAGGACCACATGCAGCTCCTGCTGACTGTTGGGTGCAGCAAGCCGGAGGGGCTGCAGAAGGCGCCAGTCCTTGCCTTGTCTGCAATGTAGATCTGGTTTGTCACATGGAGGGGGGAGGGCATGGAGTAGAATCCAGAAATCCAGACCACGGGAGACTGGAAGGCTGCCAGGATGAAGTGGAATCAAGATGAGAATGACCAGGAGAAGAAAGCTCTTTACTATAGGAAAAAATAAACGACACAAGTACAGAGTGGGGAGCCTGGACTGAGGAGGAGCTTCCATGAAAAACAAAACCTTGGGTTTCTTTGGCTTGACTAAAAGGTCAGTGCGGTGGTACAGGTAGTGACAGAGCTTTTAAAAGCATCTTTAAAGAGGTATAGAGAGGGGGGTGAGATGGTTGAGTTGGGTCGAAAGGTAGCAACTTCCAGTTATAAAATAAACTGAGTCCTGGGATGCAATGTCCAGCATGGCGACTATACCAGGCAAGTGAAATGCTAATCACTCAGTCACGTATGACTCTTTTTGATCCCATAGACTGTAGACTACCAGGCTCATCTGTCCATGGAATTCTCCAGGCAAGAATACTAGTGTGGGTAGCCATTCCCTTCTCCAGGGGATCTCCCCAACCCAGGGGTCAAGCCCAGGTCTCCTGCATTGCAGGCAGATGGTTTATGGTCTGAGCCTCAGGGAAGTCCTAGTGTTAACTATGCTATACTGAATATTTGCAAGTTGCTAAAAGACTAGATCTTAAACGTTCTCAAACAAAAGTCTGCAACTGTGTGTGACGATGAGCATTAAATGTCATTTGCAGTAACGTGGATGGACCTAGAGATTGTCATGCTGAGTGAAGTTAAGTCAGACAGAGCAGGAGAAATAGTTACGACATCCCTTAGAAATCTAAAAAGAAAATGAACTTATTTACAAAACAGGAAGAGACTCACAGACGTGGAGAAGGAGCTTGCGGCTGCCAGGGGCTAGGGACAGGAGGAAGCAATAGCTCAGGAGTTTGGGATGGACATGTGCACACCACTATATTTACAACTGATAACCAACAAGGACATACTGCCCAGCACAGGGAGCTCTGCTCAGTGTCATGTGGCAGCCTGGATGGGATGGGAGTTTGGGGGAAAATGGATACATATATATGTATGGCTTGGGGCTTCCCCCGTGGCTCAGCAGTGAAGAATCCACCTGCATGCAGGAGACGCAGGAAACACGGGTTCAATCCCTGGGTTGGGAAGATCTGGAGGAAGGATTGGCAACCCAACTCCAGTATTCTTGCTGGGAAAAAGCACATGGAGAGAGGAGCCTGGCGGGCTCAAATAGTCTGGCACAACTGAGTGACTGAACATACACATATATATGGCTGAGTCCTTCTGCTTAGTACCTGAATCTATTACAACACTGTTAACTGGCTATATTCCAATATAAAATAAAAACGTTTTCAATTTTAAAAAGTTTCCATTTTAATACAAGATTAGTCTTATAGTTAGTAGTGCCAGAAGGTAGAGAACTGCTCAAAAAAAAAAAAAAAAAAAAAGCTGGGCCTTCCCTACCTGTTCAGTGGCTGAGACTCCTTGCTTCAACTGCAGGGGACATGGGTTCAACCCCTGGTCAGAGAACTAAGATCCTGCATGCCATGGGGCAGGGCCATAAATAAATAAATAAAATGTTTTTTTAAAAAGAGGGTGAAAGGCTGCTTGGGGAGGACCACATGCAGCTCCTGCTGACTGTTGGGTGCAGCAAGCCGGAGGGGCTGCAGAAGGCGCCAGTCCTTGCCTTGTCTGCAATGTAGATCTGGTTTGTCACATGGAGGGGGGAGGGCATGGAGTAGAATCCAGAAATCCAGACCACGGGAGACTGGAAGGCTGCCAGGATGAAGTGGAATCAAGATGAGAATGACCAGGAGAAGAAAGCTCTTTACTATAGGAAAAAATAAACGACACAAGTACAGAGTGGGGAGCTTGGACTGAGGAGGAGCTTCCATGAAAAACAAAACCTTGGGTTTCTTTGGCTTGACTAAAAGGTCAGTGCGGTGGTACAGGTAGTGACAGAGCTTTTAAAAGCATCTTTAAAGAGGTATAGAGAGGGGGGTGAGATGGTTGAGTTGGGTCGAAAGGTAGCAACTTCCAGTTATAAAATAAACTGAGTCCTGGGATGCAATGTCCAGCATGGCGACTATACCAGGCAAGTGAAATGCTAATCACTCAGTCACGTATGACTCTTTTTGATCCCATAGACTGTAGACTACCAGGCTCATCTGTCCATGGAATTCTCCAGGCAAGAATACTAGTGTGGGTAGCCATTCCCTTCTCCAGGGGATCTCCCCAACCCAGGGGTCAAGCCCAGGTCTCCTGCATTGCAGGCAGATGGTTTATGGTCTGAGCCTCAGGGAAGTCCTAGTGTTAACTATGCTATACTGAATATCTGCAAGTTGCTAAAAGACTAGATCTTAAACGTTCTCAAACAAAAGTCTGCAACTGTGTGTGACGATGAGCATTAAATGTCATTTGCAGTAACGTGGATGGACCTAGAGATTGTCATGCTGAGTGAAGTTAAGTCAGACAGAGCAGGAGAAATAGTTACGACATCCCTTAGAAATCTAAAAAGAAAATGAACTTATTTACAAAACAGGAAGAGACTCACAGACGTGGAGAAGGAGCTTGCGGCTGCCAGGGGCTAGGGACAGGAGGAAGCAATAGCTCAGGAGTTTGGGATGGACATGTGCACACCACTATATTTACAACTGATAACCAACAAGGACATACTGCCCAGCACAGGGAGCTCTGCTCAGTGTCATGTGGCAGCCTGGATGGGATGGGAGTTTGGGGGAAAATGGATACATATATATGTATGGCTTGGGGCTTCCCCCGTGGCTCAGCAGTGAAGAATCCACCTGCATGCAGGAGACGCAGGAAACATGGGTTCAATCCCTGGGTTGGGAAGATCTGGAGGAAGGATTGGCAACCCAACTCCAGTATTCTTGCTGGGAAAAAGCACATGGAGAGAGGAGCCTGGCGGGCTCAAATAGTCTGGCACAACTGAGTGACTGAACATACACATATATATGGCTGAGTCCTTCTGCTTAGTACCTGAATCTATTACAACACTGTTAACTGGCTATATTCCAATATAAAATAAAAACGTTTTCAATTTTAAAAAGTTTCCATTTTAATACAAGATTAGTCTTATAGTTAGTAGTGCCAGAAGGTAGAGAACTGCTCAAAAAAAAAAAAAAAAAAAAGAAGCCCCAAACCTCACTGGATTAGGGTATGTCAGAAGGACACAGGGGCTGCTGTAAAGAGTACCCAATGGCTAAAGTTAGAACAACTTAAACAATAAAATAGAGGAGCACTGGATTATAACTGAATGTGTGAAATAACTATTCATGAGTCCTTACTGATATAGATCAACAACGAAATTAACAAGTAGAGGACACAACCTCCTGTACATAAGAATTCCAAGTCACTCTTAGAATTGTTCCATCCTCAAGGAGGTAGGGCAGAACTCCTGACCCCTCAGCTGTGGGTGGCGTGTGGTGATGTCTTTCGAAAGAGGACGCAGTACAGAGAAGAGGGGAAAAGATTCACTCTGCAGTGGAGGAATCTAACACGCCCTCCCCCGGCCAGGCAATCAAGGTCGACATCCACAGTGACCAGTCTTCCTGGTAGTGTGTGCTCTTGATAAGGTGGGATGAGAGTGGCACTTGGCCTCTGTCTGCCTCCCCAGAACCCATGTCCCCCATCTAATCACAAGGAGAAAGAGTGAACAAATCACAAGTGAGAGATGTCCTACAAAATACTTGCCCACCAATCCTGATGCTCTCAAGGGCATCAAAAACAAGGAAAGTCTGGAGAGTTGTCGGAACCAAGAGGAGCCCAAGGAGACAGGGTAGTTAATGTGATGTGGGGTCCTGTAGAGGATTCTGGGACATAAAAAACAATCTTAACTAAAGACCAAGGACATGTGAACAAAGGGCAGACATGAGTTCATCACAATGTATCAGTATCGGCTCGTTAATTATGACAAACGTAATAAGGGTAGTTAATGTGATGTGGGGTCCTGTAGAGGATTCTGGGACATAAAAAACAATCTTAACTAAAGACCAAGGACATGTGAACAAAGGGCAGACATGAGTTCATCACAATGTATCAGTATCGGCTCATTAATTATGACAAACGTAATACGAACCTTCAGGTTGTGAACTTTCAAAGATATTTGCAGGTCCAATCATGTAAGTTAGCGCGTGTGTGTGGCGTACGTTGTCACATGGCAGCGTGCCCTCTGTCTCCTGTTGCTGATGACCCTTCAGCTCTACCCTCTCCCACCTCCTCACCCTCCTCCATCAGGAACTCTTCTGGCCTGTTCACTCCATGCCAGCCCCTGAGCAGTTAATTATGACAAACGTAATAGGAACCTTCAGGTTGTGAACTTTCAAAGATATTTGCAGGTCCAATCATGTAAGTTAGCGCGTGTGTCTAGCGTACGTTGTCACATGGCAGCGTGCCCTCTGTCTCCTGTTGCTGATGACCCTTCGGCTCTACCTTCTCCCACCTCCTCACCCTCCTCCATCAGGAACTCTTCTGGCCTGTTCACTCCATGCCAGCCCCTGAGCACCCAGCTGTTGTGCGGTACTACTGTGCTTTTCAAGGTCCTGTACTGTAAGATTAAAATATGCTGTGTTTTTTGGTTTTCCTGGAGGATCCCATGGAGGGAGGAGCCCGGTAGGTTACNTCTCCCACCTCCTCACCCTCCTCCATCAGGAACTCTTCTGGCCTGTTCACTCCATGCCAGCCCCTGAGCACCCAGCTGTTGTGCGGTACTACTGTGCTTTTCAAGGTCCTGTACTGTAAGATTAAAATATGCTGTGTTTTTTGGTTTTCCTGGAGGATCCCATGGAGGGAGGAGCCCGGTAGGTTACAGTCCATGGGGTCGCAAAGAGCTGGACACGACTGAGCGACTTCACTTCACTTCACTTGTGTGAGAAATACTATAAGCCGATTACAGTACAGCGCTATATAGCTGATAATGTCATCTGCATACCTAGTTGTTGGTTGGGTTACCCAGTTAGTTGGGTACCTCTGCTGGATATAGGAACAAATTGGACTTGTGAACGCGTTCTCAGAACAGAACCTGTTGGTATGTTGGGGACTTACTGTACACTATTATAAGACATAAATAAAACGCAAAGTGGGTGTGGGATATGTGGGAACTTTCTGTACTGTCTTCCTAACTTTCCTGCAAATGCAAATCTACCGTAAAATGAAAATGTACTAGAAAAGAGCAAAATGGGGCTTCGAGAGCCCACCTGTGGAAGCACAGCCTTGAATTTCTTCCCAGGAGCCATGGTCCTGCTTGTGAGACTTTCGAGTGACATCTCGCTCCCCCATCCAACTGGAAGCCCAGGGGTACAAGGTTTTTGTTCATCATCACATCCCAGCTCAGCACCTGACAGGGTGCCTAGCACAGAGCACGTGCTTCCTGGACACTTGTCGAGAAGATGCGACTGGGGGGCGTGTTAGGTCATCTGGACGGCTGCTGGGAGAAGGACTGAGTCCAGCTGACTGTGTGCGTGACTCGAGGGCAGCACCGACCAATAAAAGAATAGGAGCCAGGTCCATGGCTTAACTTCTAGCTGCCCCACGAGAAAAGTAAAAGCAAAAGACATGATGCCTATTTTCATATTATATTTAATACTATTGTTGCAACATGTAACAGATGAAAATTAAAACGGATTAACATAAACACAAGTGCATCTGGTATCTATATACACTTATTCAGGAGATTTTATATTCTTTTTTCCCAGTAAGTTTTTGTTACTCGGTGTGTGTTACATGGACGGCATGCTTCAGTTTGGACTTGTCATACTTCCAAGTGCCCAAAGGCCACATGCATTGTGGGTTCTGTCCTGAAGACATGGCTCTAGAATGCCCCAAAAGCAAAACTCGGGGGGCTCGAGGAGCCAGGCTCCACACAAGGGAATGCACTGAGCACTGAATCCTGAGTGAGGCTGGAATAACGGACCCGGGAAAAGGGCCGTCTCACCCAACACGCACCCCACTGGTCACTGCAGCACTGTCTACAGCAGCCAGGACGTGGGGGCAGCCTAGATGCCCACCAGCAGAGGGGTGGGCAAAGACGATGCGGCCCATATACACAATGGAGCATCACTCAGCCACAGCAATGAGTGAAGCTGTGCCATCTGCAGAGGTGCAGGTGAACCCAGAGGCTATCATACAGAGTGAAGTAAGTTCATAAAGAGAAAACCACATATGGTATACTCATGCACATATGTGGACTCTAGAAATACGGGGACAGATGAACCTATTTGCAAAGCAGAAAGAAGAGGCCCAGAAACAGCACACAAGTGTATGGACCTCAAGGGAAGGGGAGATGGGATGAACTGGGAGATCAGGATTGATGCACGCACACACACACATGTATATATACACACACTATGTATAAAATGGGTAGCTAATGAGAACCTACTGTATAGCTCAGGGAACTCTACCCATTGCTCTGTGCTGGCCTAAATGGGAAGGAAATGCACACAAGAGGGGATATACGTGTATGTATGGCTGATTCGCTTGGCTGTACAGCAGAAGCTAATACCATGTTGTAAGGCAACTGTGCTGTGCTTAGTTGCTCAGTCATGTCCAGCTCTTTGCAGCCCCATGGACTCAGTACACTGGGCTCCTCTGTCTGTGGGATTCTCCAGGCAAGAGTACTGGAATGGGTTGCCATGCCCTCCCTCTAAGGGATTTTCCTAACCTAGGGGTCAAACCCAGACTTCCCGCATTGCAGGAGGATTCTTTACCATCTGAGCCGGCAGGAAAGCAACTATACACCACTAAAAAATTTGTTAAAAAGCCGTCCCACCTAGGCAGGAGGAGTCCAAGCCGAGGCCAGTGACCCTGGCTGGTGAGCCCTGAGCAGGAGCTCTCTTACTGGTTTAGAGTTTAGACTGGCTAAACCACTGAAGTTCCATCCACTTTTAACACTGCTCTGAGTCTAGGATTGATGTTTCAGGACACTGCTGCTGTGATACTTATTATAACATTGTGCAGTATCTTATAGAAGGCAACCTGCCACAGCACACACGATCTCGCCTGATTCTTCCCTAGCTCATCCACGTAGGTATTTCTTTTTAAAGATAAGGAAACAGAGGCTCAGAGAGGTTAAGAGGCTGCCTCACAGTCACACAGGTTTGATTCCCTCCCAAGCTGGAGGAGGGGAAGAAGGCACACCCAGCTGGGTGCTATGTCCAAGGAGACTTCTCTCAAAGACCCTCAGCCAATCACACAAGTTGTGAACTCACTCAGCAACTTGGGGCAGGAAGGGGGTGAGGATACACCGGTGGCCCCGGCCGGGGACAGTGTGGGGACACTTTGACATGGGGCCACTGCCTTTGCTCTAACTTCAGGGTCCTGGGATACAGGGACCAGGACAGGAGAGCCCGGCTTGACTCACAGCAGCCGTGTCATTTGCTCTTTAAAGTCACACCCCCGTGAGGTCATCAGCCCAAACATCTGCCCAAAATAGCAGTGACATCTGGACGTTACAACAAGGACTCATCACCGTGGAATTACCGAGAGCATGTGACCCTCGTCACACGGCACTTTGTCTGGCTTGAGCCAGCAGGGCAGGGAGAAGGCCTTTAGTGGAAGATGTGTGTGTCTTCCTGGCACAGTCAGTTGACTGGTTTCACGGCGGCTCCCCCTGCCTGGCTGGTCTCTCAAAGATGGGCATGGCTTTGCCCATCCCACAAGAGAATGCCAAAGTGGTTGCTTGGGTCCAGACGTGTCCAGAAAACAAGGTCTCAGCAGCCCAGAGCTTTTCCTCGAGTCTCACTTTAAGCTGAAGCTCCTGATCTCAGTGCACTCTCCCTCCCTTGCCAAGCTTGACTCCCAGGGACTCCTGCCTGTTAAAAAAAAAACAGCTTCACTTTCTAACTTTGACTATTTGATTCCATCAAGCAAATTCAAGAGGTCTATGCAACAGCATCCACTGTGTATGGTGGACACCCTCCACTGCCCGTAAGATGAGGTTCAAATGTTCTGGCATGAGTTTTCTGCCCCCATTAATACCCATCAACACCCATGCCGCCTTCGGGTGCAGCTGGGCTGCTGGTACCCTGCCCAGAAGCTGTGCCCTGAGGCTGACACACTCACTGGCCTCTGGGCCTTTGCTTCTGCCATTCCCTCTCCTGAAATCCCTTCCATCCACGTTGTGCCCTGGCAAGCCAGCCCACTACTTCAAGTTCCAGCTCAAACGTCACCTCCCCGCTGTCCCTGAGAGTGACGTGCTTCTTACCAAGTTCTGACTGCTTGCATCTCTATTATAACAAAAAAAATGAATATTTATAATTCATTTATAATAGGGATTCTGGATATTAATAATTCCAGAAACTACAAAGAAAAAAACAGGAGAATCTGACAGAGGGCCACGGGGTGGGAGGTAAGGGGGAGGGGAAGTTGGAGAGGTCTGCTCCGAGCAGGGTTTGAGGTGGGCCCTGGGAGATGAGAAGGAGGCAGTTTCCGGGGCCGAGAGTCCCACGTGGAGGGAAGAGGGAGTGCGAAAGCCTGAGGTGGCCACGAACTGGAAGGATCTTAGAACATCATGACCAGCAGGGGCAGAGTGGAAGGACACAGGTCAGGGAGGAAGTCAGATTCTCTTTCACGGTTCAAGATAAACAGGGTGTGTTTACGCTAAGGGGGCCAAGAAGCCACTGGACCCATTTCAGCAGGCACGAGGACGATTCTGGCTGCTGAGTGGTGGATTATGGGGCGGATGCGGGAGATGGTGGTGGTGATGGTACACTGGACCAACCCAGCAGACAGGCAATGAGAGAGGGGGTGGGCTGAGATGCAATCCAGAGACAGAGCTGAGAGCATTCACTGAGGGATGAGATGCAGGGAGTGGAGGCAAGAGATTTTTCAGCACTTCCCCACCATACCCGGGGTGAGCTTCTGGGTGGAAGAAGCCCATTTTACGACTCTGGACAGCGCACCATGCCACCGAGGGTGCTGGCTCTGTGTAACCACAGTGTGCACAGCAGCACGCCTTGGCCTGAGCACCCTCCGTGTTTGCTTCTGTCTCCACTGGAGCTCACAGCACACTGCACTGTCATCTTCGCTTTCAAATCAGGCATCCCTCTGTGGCCCCTGAGGCCGGGGCCAGGCTGAGAGGGTGGTCCACAGTAGTGGCACTGTCACATGTGCAGAATGCCTACTGAAGGCTGACAGCACTAAGAAGTGAGGAGACTCCCCTGGGGGCCCAGTGGCTAAGACTCTGCTCTCCCAGTGCAAAGGCCCAGGTTCAATCCCTGGTCAGGGAACCAGCTCCCACATGCCTCAGTGAAGAGCTCGCATGTTGTCACTAATGATTAAAGATTCCACATGACACGACTTAAGAAAAACAAAGAAACAGCCCACATACTACAAGACCAGGGATAGCCAAATAAAGATTAAAAAAACAATACCGAGAGTGACGGGGCACCATCTCAGAAGCAGAAGGTGCTTATTTGCATGCGACAGTCACAAAGTGTGTTGGTTAGAGATCAGTCACACTGACTTTAACACAGCCTATCACAGGACAAGGAGAGGAGAGAGCCCCTGGAAACAGCCTCAATGGCACCAAGGCTTTCTGGGTCTTTGGGGGCCTTCTGGGCTCCTTCTGAGCTCTAGGAAATTCTATGCAGATTTGCCGCTCCTTCTGTTCTTAATCTTCCTGTGACCACAAGGCTCTTGCCCAGGGATGTCAATGTCACTGTACATCACCACGCTGCACCCAGGCTCCTCCCCTCCTCACTGTGCCGAAATCGCTCTGTGACTATTTTCCCCTGGATGTCTTCATGAATGGCCCCAAATGTCAGTAATCTCTTGGAAATTGGCTACTGCAGCTGTTAATGTCTGGGATGTTCGACCCCTAACAGCCTTCAGATTTGTCATGGGCTATTAACCAGCTATCTCTTCATTAAGTGTTGGTAAAGATCAATTTCTTGGGGGCGGGGGGTGGTGATTCAGCTTCACTTGTTTGCTAAAGACAGATGTGTCTGCTCTCATCATCCCCTGCAGCTTCACTTTATAGGAGATGGTAGCTTAGGTCCCAGAGGGTAAAATCTTTGCCTTCCAGGTGCTGGGCAGATTGGCCTCTGTTGCCATGGTGATGGTTGGAGCAAGGGGCAGTGGCAAGAGCTCAGGGTGTCATGGAGGCCAATCACTTCCTCCCCTCACCTACCCTACCCCTAACACACTCAGCTGATTGGGCCAGGAACAAACCACTCAGCCTGGCTGAACCAATCACATTGTTTCTCTTGGAAATCTGGATTTCCAAAGGGACTTGGCATCTATGCAGAAACCAGGAGGAGAAGTCACCATGTGGAAAGATGCAGGTATAAACACCGTCATGGAGCACCAAGTGTAAATTTAGCTCTCAACCTTTCAATTCTACTTCTGTGAGACCCAGTCAAACTTCACTTCATGTCTTGAGCTTCCTGTGAAATATCCCATTGTATCCTTAAAATAAACCCTGCCAGGGAGTTTTCTTTTCCTTGCAACCATACATTCTAAGATAATGGGCTCTGACGTCAGAGCAACTGGATTCAAGGTGTGGTTCTGATACTATATGTCATCTTATCTATTCACATTTAACTCCTCCAGGCCTCAGTTTCCACATCTGTAAAGTGGGGCTAATGTCCCACAACTCATGAGGTTACTGTGGGGATTAAATCAATCGATGTAGGTAAAACCACCAGCTTGCCTTTGTTGTTCAGTCACTAAGTTGTGTCCAACTCTGTGACCCCATGGAGTGCAGCATGCCAGGCTCCCCCGTCCTCCACTATCTCTCAGAGTTTGCTCAAATTCATGTCCATTGAGTCAATGACACTATCTAACCCATCTCATCCTCTGTTGCCCTCTTCTCCTGCCCTCAGTCTTTCTCAGCATCAGGATCTCCAATGAGTTGGCTCTTCACATCAGGTGGTCAAAGTGTTGGAGCTTCAGCATCAATCCTTCCAATGAATATTCAGGGTTGACTTCCTTTAGGATTGACTGGTTTATCTCCTTGTAGTCCAAAGGACTCTCAAGAGTCTCCTCCAGCACCACAGTTCAAAAGCATCAATTCTTTGGCACTCAGCTTCCCAATAATATCTGTTGACTGGCTCTCAGTTTGGGTGGAAGCAGTTACACATGGTGATGTTTGAAGACACTTGTGATCACATCTCCCAGGTGGCTACTTACATCTAGAGGCCAGGGATGCTGCTGCTGCTGCTGCTGCTGCGTCACTTCAATCGTGTCCGACTCTGTGTGACCCCATAGATGGCATCCCACCAGGCTCCCACATCCCTGGGATTCTCCAGGCAAGAATACTGGAGTGGGTTGCCATTTCCTTCTCCAATGCATGAAAGAGAAAAGTGAAAGTGAAGTCGCTCAGTCTGTCCGACTGTTAGCGACCCCATGGACTGCAGCCCACCAGGCTACTCCATCCATTGGATTTTCCAGGCAAGAGTACTGGGGTGGGGTGCCATTGCCTTCCCCGAGGGATGCTGCTAACATCCCGCAATGTACAGGACAGCCCCATAGCAAAGGATTATCCAGCTCCAAATGTCATTGATGCCAAAGAGGAGAAGCTCTGTTACTAAGTCTGGGTTGTTGCGAACAAGGGCCAGGGACCCATGGCCATATTTCACACCAGTCACAGCACATTTAGGGCTTCCCTGATGGCTCAGAGGGTAAAGAATCTGTCTGCATTGTGGAAGAATTAGATAAGATTGCTGGGTTGGGAAGAACTCCTGGGGAAGGAACCGGCAACCCACTCCAGTATACTTGCCTGGAGAATCCCATGGACGGAGAAGCCTGGCGGGCTACAGGGTCGCAAAGGGTCGGACACGACTGAGCAATTGACACACACACACATACGGCACTTTCAAAGCTCCCCGTGAGACCCTCTGTCCTCCCTACGACTCCCCCTCTGCCCCCCGATCCTTCCCACCTCCTCTTCCCCCCAACTCTCCTCCCTTTCTTGGGGGGGAAGAAAGTGCCCTGAGCCATGCTCTGGTTAGGACTCTCCTCTCTCTGGGAGAAGCCCATGGGGACCAGATAATGAGCACCTAGGGGTGAGGACTTCACGCTTACTTGCTCATGTCTTTGGCTTGAAAAGGAGAAAAGAAAGCACTCGGAGGTGGCACATAGAACCCACCAAGAGTGCTCGCAGCCAACAGGGGAGCCAGGCCTTCTCGGGGTCGGGGCGGGGGCACGGCACGAGCCTGGCCTCCACTTCTCATCAGGCTCAGCCCACGGGACCTGAACTTCTCACACCGGTTCAGCTACGTCTGGGGCTGTTCTTCCAAAGACCCTTAGATGCTCTATGTGGAAGGTCTCATCATTTTCCTGCTGGGTCGATGCATACTTAGGGAAGTCAACATCACTGGGGAAGTGGGTGGTGGCTTTATTTTGGGGCTACCCCATGTGGCATGTGGGCTCTTAGTTCCCTGAACAAGGATCCAACCCGTGCCCCTGCACTGAAGTGTGATGCCTTAACCACTGGACCACCAGGGAAGTCCAAGGTGGGTGTTTTTAGATACTGGGGTGAACGGAGAAAAGATGATTGTACTCTGGGTGGTTCTGGCCATGAGTACTTGGGGTACTTCACAAACATGGACAGAAGAAGGGAAATGAGTGGGAGTGGGGCACCAGGACTAGGGGGCGTCTGGAACTTCCCCAGGAGAAGAGGCAGGGTGCAGTCCTGTTTCAGAGTTAAATGGGGTGAGGCAAACTTGACTCCATCACAACTGGCTGCTTGTTCCTGGGGCTGATGGAGGAGCAGGATGGCAGAAGCAAATCTGGACAACACTGAAACAGTGGGTACTGGGGGGTTAGATACGGGGGTTCTGGGGAGGCTTGCAGCAGTTCAGACAGACCTCAGATTCCGCTTAGGGAGAGATCAGGGAAGCAGTTTCTGTAATAAGAGAGGGTCCGAGGCTGGCAAGCTGGCGGTCAAGGGCTGTCCATAGGTGAATGGCTGGGGTCCTTTAGGGGTACAGGTGAGTGGCCATGGGCCCTGTCATTCAGCCAGCACACAGCTGTCTTGTGGAGCCCACCCCAGCTCTCAAGATGCCAGTCTCTGGGCGTCAAGGAGAGTTCACCCTCTGCCGGCTGCTCAGATGTGGTATCTGCCACACTGCCAGACTTGGGGAGGATTCGGGCAGGGGGTGGGGTTGACACTGAGGCAGGAGGGCCTGAAGCTGAGCAGAAAGCCGAAAGCACCGTGGGTTTCACGTGGTGCATGGAGTGAATGATTTGAATCACGTGGGTTTTGCCATCTTAAATAGAAAGGATAACGACGCCTTAGTTAATTGCATGGCCAGCCCTCCAGTATCTTTTTAAAGGCCTAAGAGTATGGTTTTTAAAGTGTGGTTCCCAACCATCTGCAACAACATGCCCCTGGGAGCTCGTCCAAAATGCAATCAGGCACCACCTCAGCCCTACAGAATCAGAAGGGAAAAGGGCCCAGCCAGTATCAGGCCTCCAGGTGACTGACAGTGTCAGAACCACTTGCCTAAAGGAAAGAGACCCCCAGCAAATGGGCAACTGAAAATCGCATTTTAATACTGTGGGAAATGATGGGCCTTCTACTTTCCTGGTGATGTGGTGGCTAAGACTCCACGTTCCCTATGCAGGGGGCCAGGGTTGGATCCCTGGGAACTAGATCCTGCATGCCTCCACTAAAGACCCTGCGTGCCACAACAAAGACCGGGTATAGCAAAACAGACAGACAGACAGAACCTGTTATTTATAATACGGGAGAGCTGGAAGCCAGGACCTGACCTACAGCAGGAGATGAGCTAAATAAATCAACTGCACATCCATAAGACGGGCTATTCTTTGGCTTTAAAAAAATGCTGTTTAAAGATGGGATGGGAAAATTCTTCACAATTAGGGAAATAAAATTCTAGGCTGGGATCATATTCTTCTCGTGACTCTGCTCTACCTGGAATCAACACATATGCAGCTGAGGATCTGCAAGGCTCAGCACCGACTCTCCAATGCTAATATGGTTCAGTGGCCACGGTCTAGGCTGCGTTGGACAAGACAGCTTCTTTCACACATCACTATAGCTACAGATTCTAATACATGAGCACAGGAGAGCTACGTCTACATAATAAAGAGAATAAGTCTTTAAAGATCACTTTTCACGTGTCTATCACAAGGCTATTCAATAGAGCTGACACCCTGACACTGCAGATGTCTGTTAAGCCTCTCAGTGTCTGCACTTGTAAGATGAGAAAGTCCCGGCTGGCTCTAATTAGGTCGAAGATTAAGCCTAGAGGTATGCATCAGACATCTAAGAGCAGCTTATAATCCAGCTGGGAAATGATGGTAAAATCCATGAGGCCATCCACTGCCTTCATATTAAGTCTTAGCGTCTGCCCTCAGATGCGCACTTCTGTGCATTCTGAACATCACTGCGGAGGGCACAGCAATGGGGGCTGTGTGTGGGATCAAAGGCTGAGCCTGAATCTCAGGATGGGACCTCATCACCAACCAAGCGGGTGCCTTAAGTCAAGTGACTCGAGACCCTGAGGATATCTGCTTTGCAAGGAGGCTGTGAGGCTCGAGGAAGAAAGGAAAAACAGTCAGCAGAGGGGATAGCACCCAGTAGTAGCTCAATAAATGCGACTGGCCTCTGCATTATTAAAAACTGCCAAATCATATGACACAGAAACAAGTGGCTCGAGTCAGGGGACAAGGATGCTTGTTATTTATAACCGGAGAGCTGGGAGCCAGGACCTGACCTACAGCAGGAGACAGGCTAAATAAATCAAAGGCACATCCATATGCTGGGCTATTACATGGCTTTAAAAATTGCGGTTTAAAGATGAATTAGTAGGATGGGAAAGTTCTTGACAATAAGTGAAGAAAGAAAGAGAAAATGTACAAATAGCACAACACCAATGATGCAGAAATAACCTATACTTTTATATATGCCTGTGCATTTCATCTTGGAAATGACCCACAAATTATAATCTTAATTTCTGGGTGGTAAAATTTTAAGTTTTTTCCTTCTCTCCTATATACGTCTCTGTACTTTAAAACACATTTTACAATGAGTATGTATTATTCTAAGAAGTGATTTTTTTTTAATTTTTATTTTTATAAATCGGGATACAGTTGGTTTACAATGTTGTATTCCTTTCTGCCGTGCAATGAAGGGAATCAGCTATATGTCTGCTCAGCATCACTAATTATGAGAAAAATGCAGGTCAAAACTGCAATGAGGTATCACCTCATACCTATCAGAATGGCCACCATCAAAAAATCTACAAAAAATAAATGCTGGAGAAGGTGTGGAGGAAAGGGACATGGGGTAGGAGTGCGGGATGAACTGGAAGAGCTGGTACATTTTGCTTAAGTTTTAGAAACAAGAGGAAGCAGGGTTGGAGGCAACGCTTGGTGAGTGGCTAGGAGGCAGATGGGTGCAGAGAAGGGGTTCCAGCCAGGGAGGAAGGCGGAGCAGAGGAAAGACAGAGCCAGTGTCGGGGTGCAGCTGGGCACCTGGGGCCCTGCCTTCTGCAGCTGAAGAGCCTGCTGGGAGCCGGGGACAGACCGGGAGGCCGCTTGGAAAGAAGCTGGAGCGCCCGGCAGGCTGCACTGGCTGCGACCGCTGACCGAGGACCCGTGGCAGGTTCTCAAATAGGGGGACAACATGATGTAGACATTATCTACAATATAATGTGGATACAGCCCGAGTTTGGGAAGCCCTGAAGCCCTGGGGGTAGAGATGGAGGGAGAGGAGGGGCCGCCGACGGTCCTGGGATGCAGAGGACGGCGACCTGGGGCTGGGAGGCCTCTGGGACTGAGGATCCAGCAGGACATCCCGTCTGCTCTGGGAAGAAAGGCAGGGCAGGGAGCAGCCAAGGGGCCTCCCCTTCGCTGGCCTGAGAGGCTGAGTGCACAAGCAGCCGCGCCGCCCAAGAAACCCCCTGAGGAGGAGAAGGATCTGCAGGCTGGTCCAGAGCCTGCCTGGAGCAGGGCTTCTCCGGTCAGGGGAAGGGATGCGCTCTGGCAGAGGCAGGGACAGGGATCCAGGACACGTCCTGAAATTAAAAGATGGCAAACCTAGACAGCGTATGAAAAAGCAGAGATGTTATTTTGCCGACAGAGGTCCGTCTAGTCAAAGCTATGGTTTTCCAGCAATCGTGTATGGATGTGGGAATTGGACGGTAAGGGGGCTGGAGGAGGAAGACAAGTGAGAGCGGAGGATGAGGGCAAGGGAGCAGGGGACCACGAGGAGGGAAGGGAGTGGGCTGCCCCACCCCTGGAGTCCAAGAGAGGAGAGCATGGCCTGGAGGAGGGTAATGGCGGTGATGAGACAGGGCGTCACCTTTGACAGGTAGGGCTGAATCTCATCTGAAGAGGCCAAGAATGTGTACCCTGGGCTGTGGAGCCACTGGGTTCGGTGCTGGGAAGGGAAACAGAGACCCAGGCTGAAGCTGGAGGGAGCAGCTGAGTCAAGAGGAAAGTTCCCTTTAAAAGAGAGAGTGGATAAACAACAAGGTCCTACTGGACAGCACAGGGAACTGTATATTCAATATCCTGCAATAAACCATGAGGAAGAGAATACGAGTCTTTTCCAGCACCACAGTTCGAAAGCATCAATTCTTTGGCGCTTAGCCTTCTTTACAGTCCAACTCCCACATCCCTACACGATTACTGGAAAACCATAGCTTTGACTAGACGGACCTCTGTCGGCAAAGTAACGTCTCTGCTTTTTCATACACTGTCTAGGATTGCCATAGCTTTTCTTCCAAGGAGCAAGCATCTTTTAATTTCAGGGCTGCAGTCACTGTCTGCAGTGATTTTGGAATCCAAGTAATAAAGTCTGTTGTTGTTTCTATTTTTCTCCCATCTATTTGCCATGAAGTGACGGGACTTGGGAAGACCCCTGGAGAAGGGCATGGCAACCCACTCCAGTATTCTTGTCTGGAGAATCCCATGGACAGAAGAGCCTGGTAGGCGGGGTCACAAAGAGTCAGATACTATGACTTAGCACATACGCACAATGGGTCTGGATGTCATGATCTTAGTTTTTTGAATGTTGAGTTTTAAGCCAGCTTAAACAAACCATAATGAAAAGAATATGAAAAGAATGTATGTATCTGTATAACTGAATCACTTTGCTGTACAGCAGTAATTAACACAACATTGCAATTCAACCATACTTCAGTAAAAAATTTAAACACAAAAAAGAGGAGGCAGGATGATAGAAGTGTGTCTGAAGGCAGAAGGCCCTCATCGGGGATGGCAAACACTACTGAGAGACAGAGAAGGAGAGACAGGGAGGGAGGCCAAGAGTTGCCCAAGCTGCTCTGAGCTTCCCTAGGCTGATCCCCAGAACCAGGGTTATAATCTCGACCTCTGCCAGC
This sequence comes from Oreotragus oreotragus, assembly GCA_006410675.1. NCBI lineage: Eukaryota > Metazoa > Chordata > Mammalia > Artiodactyla > Bovidae > Oreotragus > Oreotragus oreotragus. The sequence goes on from SJYX01013196.1 coordinate 55,688, forward strand.
TCCGGGGAAGGACTGAGCTGCTCCATGTAAAATTCCTGGCACAAGAGACAATGCATAGCAGTGACTGTCATCACATGGGAATAACCAGAAAAGATGCTCAAGAAGGTGGCAGATCCTAAAGTGAACTGGGACCAGGTGAGATACTCACTCTGGAAAAGACTGCAGATGAAACTCAGTTCTTTTGTGTATACAGTCCATTTACCACCTGGCATACAAATTTGGTGAATTTGGCTTCCCTGGTGGCTCAGACAGTAAAGAATCTGCCAGTCATGTAGGAGACCCAGGTTTGAAACCTGGGTTGGGAAGATCCTCTGGAGAAGGGAATGGCAACCCACTCCAGTACACTTGCCTGAGAAAATCTCATGGACAGAGGAGCCTGACAGGCTCCAGCCCATGTGGTTGCAAAGAGTTGGACATGACTGAGTGGCTAACCCACACACGTTCAAATCTGAGCATCACTGAACAAAAAGGTAGCTGAGGATGTGTGTGTGTGTGACACCGAGCTCTTCACTGGGGGTTGGACAGGGTGGTCCAAGGATGAATCTTACTCTACTCGTTCTTCTGATCTTCAAAAACCTTGGGTCTACTCACCACCAAAAGCTTCTTTCTGAGTTTGGACTCAAAACCAAGTAGTGCCAACACATAATGAATGCATTAAGGATACTGAATATTTGTCAGCAGATAGCTGTTTGTCATCTGTTTGCCTTCATGGCCTGCACCGTGGAGATAAAGAATAGCTACAATCCCATGGGACTGCTCTTCTAGTCCAAGCTCTTCCTCCCACCATTGGTCCTTGGGCTAAGGCCTTGCTAGGTGCAGAAGGCTGGCTTTCTCCAAGGAAAAGAGTCAGGCTGACTGGAATCTATGAAAAGCCAATGCGTGCCTTTGGCCAGTGACTAACATCTTGGCGCAAACAATGGGGCCAATGACCCTCAGCTGATCCGGCAGCCACAGCTGTGATGAGTGCACAGAGGCAGGTCACAAGAAATCACACAGTTCACCCAGGACTGAAGAGTTCTGCTTGGCCATCCTGTTTCTAGAATCTCTCCACTATCTTCTAATCACTCTGTGGCCACCTGAGTCGTCCTCCTAAAACATACATCTTAAAACCTGCTGATGACTTCCTGTGGCCAAGATCACCTGAGCCCCTCGGGTGGATATGCGCCCTCTAACATGACATTGACTTTGCTATTCTCCCTGACCTTGTCCTCTGCTTGCTGGGTTCTCGACGGGCATTGCTCTTTCATCAGCCTACACTTTTGCATCTTGGCACATGCCACCCCCCATTGCATGGGACATCTGTCCTTCTCTCTTGCCTGACTAGTGAACTCCTATTCACCCTCAGAGGCTCAGCTGAAGTCACACCCTCTCTGTGAGGCCTCCTGTGACCCTCACCTGCAGACCCCCATGGCTCCAGTCCAAGGTCGGCAATCTGTGCTCTCACTGGGCACAGGCAACGTGGGGTTCCCTTTTGAGCTCTTCTGAAGCAGGAAGGGCCTCCTGCCTCTCACAGTGCCTACCACCAGGCTCATGAGTGTTCACCACCAGGCTCATGAGTGTTCCCAGGCACACGAACAGCTCATGACCTTAGAGCCTATCCTTGTGTGAACTGGCCTGACGTCTGCGCGCCCCAGTGTTTTCCAGATACCTCAGCAAAACAGTCACAGCCCATATTTTAAGTCATCTTCTACTCCTGTTTTCAATAGTCAACATCTTGTTTTTGAAATTAAGTTTAGGTTCACCAAGCAAAATGATCCCAGGATGTCTTGCACAGCTTCTACCTGGCATGTTTTTGATACCATGCACGCATGCATGTTCAGTCATGTATGACTCTTTGTGACCCTACAGACTGCAGCCCACCAAGCTCCTCTGTCCATGGGATTCTCTAGGCAAGAATAATGGAGTGGGTTACCGTTCCCTCCTCCAGGGGATCTTCCCGACCCAAGGATCAAGCCCACGACTCTTATGGGATACGGAGGGTCCTCCTGCAGGGGCTGGAGGCACAGCTCCGGGGAGAGCTAAAGGAACCCCAAGCTCCCTAGGGCTTAGTGGAGAGAGACCACTTGCCCACTCCCACTGAACCAGTGGGAACTCTGCTCAGCCTGAAGCTGAGCCTCATGGCTATTAAATTAGTAAACCTCCCCACTCCCGCCTGCCAACCCTCCAATTAAATGATTAGAATGTGTTCAGCATCACTTAGCTAGGAATCTGTGGCCCATAGATTTTCTAAAAGATTAAAATTAAATATCTCAACGTCATTCCAGTTACCTTCTATGTTTATACGCTTCAAATTCTTTGTCTCTTAGCATCCAAGACACTGTAGCACCATGGGCTCTTAGAGTTCTGACTTTCAACACTCGGCGTGGGTAAAAAGGATTGGGGCGGGGTGCCTCCGGGTGAGTGCGAGATCCCTTCAGATTCTGAAACTCTGATTCTAATCCCATGTATACATATACACTTGGAGAAACCTGTCTCCATCCAGATTTAAAATATATGCGTCAACTGCTACATTTAAAATGGATAACCGACAAGGACCTACTGTCTAGCACAGGGAACTCTGCTCAATGTTATGCGGCAGCCTGGATGGGAGGGGCATTTGGGGGAGAATGGATACATATATACGTATGGCTGAGTCCCTTCACTGTTCACTGGAAATTATCACGACATTGCTTGTTAATCGGCTATACCCCAATACAAAATCAAAAGCTTCTTTAAAAATAAAACAAAACACGTGTGTCCAAAGGTGGCACAGTTCATCCCGGAAGCAGGGAAACCTGCCGCCGCTTTCTCCTGCTTCCCGAATCGGCACGGTTTAGTCTGCTGCATTGTAGCCGATTTCCCGAGTTTTGTCCACTTAGCAAACAAGATTTGGCCCCAGTGCTGAAGTCTCACCTCCGATCCACGGCGCTGGCAGCTATTTCCCCCACATCGTTTGTGTCTGGCTCCCGGGCCCTGCAGTGCCTGCTGAGCAAGGTGCCCCCTCAACCGATGAGCACCTGCTGAGTGGTGGCAGCTCACCTGTGTGACATGTGCACAGACAGGGCTCAGAGAACCGAGGGCTGCCTGCCTCCTGTGCGTGCCGCTATCTCAGGTGTGTCCGGTTCTGTGACCCCGCGGACTGCAGCCTGCCAGGCTCCTCTCTCCATGGGATGCTCCAGGCAAGAACACTGGAGTGGGCGCCACGCCCTCCCCTAGGGGATCTTCCCAACCCAGGGATTGAACCCACATCTGTTACAACTCCTGCACTGGCAGGCAGGTTCTTTACCACTAGCGCCACCTGGGAAGCCCCGTGCCTCCAAGGGAAGCTGAAATAAATCTAGCTCTCTCTCTTGCTCAGGGTTGCTGTGAAAAAGAGCGAACATGAACATTTGCTAAGTCTCTCTCTGGGTTGGATGTCCCATTCGATTTGAGGCTCCCTGTGGCCCTGTGGGATGGGTGTTGCCAACAGTAAAGCAGACAGTCCCCAGGCCAGCAGAGCCCTGGCCCCACAGCACGTGGGGACAAGTTAGGTCATACACCCAAATGTCTAGGGTTGCACCTGAATCAATTCTGCTGTCAAAATGCAGATTCCCAGGCTGTGCTCCAGACTGAGTTGATTTCACCTTCTTAAAGGGGGATCTGGGGACTTCCCTGGCAGTCCAGTGGCTAAGACTCCACACTCCCAATGCAGGGGACCCGGCTGGATCCCTGGTTGGGGAATTAGATCCCACATGCCACAGCTAAGACCTGGCATGGCCAAATAAATAAAAGTAAATAAAAAATAAATTTAAAAAATAACCGTGGGATCTGGAAATGGACATTTAAAAATAGCTTCCCCAGACGCTTCTGATGTACACCTACGCTTGAGACCCATAGCCAAAGGCGGCGATTCCAGGTTGAGGCCTTCGCTGATCTCCCCACCCCCACCTGCCATTATCAGTGCAATTCCCCTTTGGACACAGGCAATGGTGGGGGTGGGCGGCACTGTCCAGGCCACGCCCTCGTCAGACATCACCGCACAAATGGAGCGCCGTGCGGGGCTGCGGGGGAGGGTGGCACCAGCGTCGCCGTGGCCACTGCTCCCAGGACATGGCAGGTTTGCAGTCCATGGTCCTACCCTGCTTACCCACTGCATGGCCAGACCCCAGGAAGGAGGCCTGTAGGTTAGGAGACTGACTCCTGGACTCCCTGCCTTTAGCACTGCTCGGTTCTTTGGAACTTGATGTAGATACGTTCTTACTTGCCTCTCACCCTGGAATACCTCCTGGTACTACAGACACCCATCAGAAATCAGATCACCAAAACCCACCCGTCTAGCAGGATAACCAACACCTGGATGGAACCTGAACTATTCAAAGAGTTGGCCTGTTTGCTTTCATGAGAAACTCTTTTTTTTTTTTTTTTGTGAGACTATAATTATTATTTTGGCAAAGATTACGGCATATGGAGATGTAATACCAGTATCGGTGAAGTTGGGTATCAAAACTGCAAACATCCTTTGAGCTTCTTCATCCCCAGGCCCTCTTCCACAGATCACTTTTTCTGTTCACGGAAGATGACTAATGATCTCTCACATTTGTATAAAACTTCCCCATTTGCCAAGTACTTTTATTCACAGTGCTCATATATGTTCTCCTGGCTAGCTGAGGAGGCTGTTCAGACTGGTATCTTTATCTGCATATTAAGCTTCTTCATCCCCAGGCCCTCTTCCACAGATCACTTTTTCTGTTCACGGAAGATGACTAATGATCTCTCACATTTGTATAAAACTTCCCCATTTGCCAAGTACTTTTATTCACAGTGCTCATATATGTTCTCCTGGCTAGCTGAGGAGGCTGTTCAGACTGGTATCTTTATCTGCATATTAGAGAGGACCCCAGACCAGAGAGATAAAATAGGGGAGGTTGTTCAAATTGGGGTCTTTATCTGCATTTTAGAGAGGACATTGGACCAGAGAGATAAAGCAGCACATCTATGCACCCGGCTCTACCTGTTTGCAGAGAGAAAGCAGCACCTGAACACAGGTCTTCCAGCTCCAGTGCACTTTGCTGGGTCTGACCCTCATGGGAGGCTTACACTCACCTCCAAATAATTGAGTAGAGAATGGCTTCAGGCCCCATTACTGCATGTGTGAGGCTAACTACTTTTCTCATTACATGGGACACTAATGGTCCAGGACAGACACTAGTGGTTAAGGAAGGACCACCCTATCAGGTGGTGTTAGTGGTAACGAATCTGCCTGCCAATGCAGGAGACCAACATTCCACCCCTGGGTTGGGAAGATCTCCTGGAGAAGAAGTGGCAAGCCACTCCAATATTCTTCCCTGGAGAATCCCATGGACAGAGGAACCTGGTGGACTACAGTCTATGGGGTCGCAAAGAGTCGGATACGACTGAAGCGACTTCTCAGCAGGTACCGTATAAACAGGGACCCAGGTGATGGTATTGAAGTCAAGACTGCTGAAATACTCACCACAAGGTTGCTATGCTGGAAAGTGATGTGGTGGGGGGGTGGGGGTAGGAATCAAAAACAAAAGCTGAGAGAAAGGAAGCCTTGTGCATCGGTAGGTCCCAGGAGCCTGATAATGTTCTAACAACGGAAGGAACTGAAGGAACAAGGCAGTTTGAGCTGCTGAGAAGTTCCGGTCTCAGGCTGTGTCTTCCAGGGGATCCTGCAGTCAGTTTCACACCGAATGAGAATGAAGTGACATGATGGCAGGGATTTTGGCAACTCAAAACAGGTGTCATAGCACTGTCAGGACAGCTTCAAATCTGTTAGGAATTTGACTGATGCTAGGGGTGGAGGGCGGAGAAGGCAATGGCACCCCACTCCAGTACTCTTGCCTGGAAAATCCCATGCATGGAGGAGCCTAGTAGGCTGCAGTCCATGGGGTCGCGAAGAGTCGGACATGACTGAGCGACTTCACTTTCACTCTTCACTTTCATGCATTGGAGAAGGAAATGGCAACCCACTCCAGTATTCTTGCCTGGAGAATCCCAGGGACGGGGGAGCCTGGTGGGCTGCCATCTATGGGGTCGCACAGAGTCGGATACAACTGAAGCGACTTAGCAGCAGCAGCAGCAGCAGCAGCAGCAGGGGTGGAGGGGCAAAGCTGGCACACAGGACCTGTGCAACAAGTTCTAGGTCTAGTATTCTAGAAACTGACTCCCTACATGTGAACACACGACTTTATTATTGAGATTTTCATCAAAAGAAGCCTGGACTGAGAATTTTTAAAACTCTGGGTTGGCCAGCTAGCTTGACCATTTCTTAAAATTGTCACCATGCATCAGCCTCTGAGACTCTGGGTTTCTATCTACTCACAAATGAGTTGTTTGCAGGGTCAAATGAATAATGCATTAATTTTAGTACAAAAAGTCAGGTAAAAAAAAAAAAAAGACAGTTTGGCCACAAAACACATCATTTGGCATAGATACGATTTCCAAAACATCAGGTGGGTGAAAATGTCTGTGGATCTTAAAAAGGATGGTTGTAAGCAGCAGATAGGTCACAGAGGGTCAAGACCCCAAGGCTTACAGGATGCAATCAAGCATCCAGGGCGTGTTGCTGCAGTACAAGCTCCCTGGGTACTGACCTTTTTGGTTTCGTTTACTGCTGGGTCCTCAGCACTCAGAACAGTGGGTGGCCCCCAGAAGGCATTCAGTCGCTATTTATTGGCAAAAAGGAACAAATAGCTGGAGTTGGTCCCCCAGGGAACAGGGCTTCAAGAAATGTTAACCATAACAGCCGCAGCCTGCCTCCCCTAGACTTGTCTAAGTTCTAATGCTTTGGTGAATGAAGATTATCATTTCACCATGAAATCTGGGGGCTTTCTGGCACAGCACAGGATGAGGAGCGGTGATTCCACATAGCCACAAGAGCTGGGGGAAATTTCACATGCTGATTTCTCCCTTTCAGAGAGAAGATGAGGTCAGGGAGGTGAATTCCTAGTTGTGTAACTGTTAACCAGCAAAGCTAGTACTTAGAACCAAGGAGTGGTAACTGAAGCAATGTTACTTTTTAAATTAAAAAACAAACAAACAAAAAAAAAAACTTCAGCTTTGAAAGAGGCATATGGCTCCCTATCAAGGTAAGTGAGAAGGCTGGATTACTTAATGTCCCTGGGGCTTCCCTGGTGAGCCAGGGGTTAAGAATTCGCCTGCCAATGCAGGGGACATGGGTTTGATCCCTGGTCCAGAAAGACCCCACATGCTATGGAGCAACTAAGCCTGTGCAACACAGCTACTGAGGCCTGCATGCCTCAGAACCCACGGTCCACAACGAGAGAGCCACCGCAATGAGATGCCCCAGCGCCACAACTAGAGAGTGGCCCCTGCTCGCCACAAGAGAAAGCCCACACGCAGCAACGAAGACTCAGCGCAGCCAAAAATACATAAATGAATGCAATTTAAAAATGATAATTAATGCCTTTGCCCAGGTGGGATGGACACAGGCCTGTTATTTTCTCAACCCAAGGACAGTTCTCAGGAGCTGAAGCCTCTTAATTCTTGGTGCAATGGAATTTTCAGGGAAAGGAGAAGAAAAACTTGAACAGAATCATTAAAACATCCCAGGAGGTTTCTCAGATACTAAACAGCCCTTCTTCAACAAAAGGCTGGCAAAAGAAGTGCACAGATGAGATTTCCAAGAACAAAGTCTCAGACCAGCTTTAAAAATGAGAGAAAAAATATGCTTCAGGCAAGACCCTTTTGGGGTTTCATGAAACCCAGCTGGCTAGGACTGTTAGACACGCAGGAGGAGTCCAGAAAACAGATGGGCATCTTCCTCTAATTGCAACATGGCCCGGGGAAGGTTCTGCAGTTGGAGAGCCTCCTGGTGGTGCTGGTCCCAGCCTGGGCGGTGGCCCTGCCCGGTTACACCCGAGGAGATCTCCATTTCAGTGGAGTCCTTGGCCACCCCTGGCGGAATCCACAGTTGGAACAAAGCCCTGTGTAAGCATCCGTCCCTGACAACGAGCTCAGCATGGGGACCAGCCTCCAGGATCCCAAACTGAGATGTCACTGGAAACTCCCGTCCTCTCCCACCATCAGCCCCCACACCCCAAAGGCACTGCTGACAGCAGCAAGCTGTACCCACCACCCCGGGGTTGGGGGGAGCCGCGGGCGGCGGGGAAGGAAGCAGACCAGAGGCTTTCGTGGGTCAGGAAGGGCCCCTGGATGAGCAGACACTCAGGTTCTCAGGGGCCCCTCATGGATGGATGTGCCTCTGCAAGTGAGGGGTCGCTGGGAGTGACAACTCACTCCTGGTGGTAATTCCAGGCTGTCCTGGAGTGAGCTTACTGGGGGCTGACAGAACCCAGCCCTCTGCCTCCACCAGGTGCTGGCAGGAACTGCAATCAGGCAGTGGGCAGACTGGTTCCTAGTTCTCCTGCAGATCACTGCCCTTGACAGAGTCTTCTTAAAATTCACAGTTCTGTGTGTGCGTATTTACTTAAGTTTGTATATTTAAACAGATCTGGGTTTCTAGATCCCTTTGGGCCTTACAACAGGGATTGTTACCTAACACGGTTCTGGCAAGAAAAAGAGCAAAGAGTGACATTTCCCTCTGGCAGAGTTTACCTCTGCATTGCTATGGACACGAGCGAGTTTTATTGGCATCGTTACCGAGCTGGTCTTACTTCTTTATATAGATTCATCAAAGGGCCTCCAGGGACTTTCAAGGTCTCCTGTGTGGCCGGCTCTGGTGTGGGAGTTTAGTGGGTGCCTCTCTCTGGAGCTGTTCCCTGCCTTCAGGACTAACCGGCCCAGCCTGAAACCCCATATTTTCAGTCCATCCTGGGAGCCTATCCTGGATCCTTCGTTCCGTTCTGCCCCTTCAACTTGGACCATAGACAAGCCACTGAACCTCAGTTCCCGGGCTGTAAGAGGCGGTGACCTCACCGCACTGTGACGGAGCATCAGCGAGAGACTGGGTGTAGATCACGTGACACAGCACAGCACATCCGGAAGTGAGAGTTAGGGCCATGGGCACGAAAGCAGCGTCTAACTGCCAAGGGAGGCGTTATTCTTCCTGGGTCTTTAACGGCAGCTCTGTGTCACCGCTGGAGGGGCCGTGGGAAGGAGGCCTCCTCCAGTCTGAAAATGGAGGAATCCGACGGCCACTGTCACCCTGCTTTGGACAGAGGTGACCCTCCTCCTCCTGGAAGTGCTTCTCCCCACTGGCTGCCAGGATCCTGCCTACTCCAGCCTCCCCGCTGCTCTCTCTGGTCTGTGGCTCAGGCTGGCCTCCTGTGCCCACTCAGCAAGGGACTGCTCCAGGCTCCCCTTCTAAGCCACACCCTCTCCCTGGGCCACCTCATCCAGCCTCAGAGTTTTAAGTATCATCTCTACACCAGTGATTCCTAAATTGATGGTGGAAAAAAATAGGGAGAACATAACAGTGCCGGGCAGGGCGAGTTTGGGGGTAAATGGAGACTGGGACTCATTGGCATGGGGACACCTGAGTAAGGACCTCCAGGGAGACGGGCAAGTCATGAGGTTGTCCAGTGACGAGCATTCCAGACAGGGCATCTAGGGCCCAGGCCTGGGAGCACACCTGGGAGCACTCCCGCTTTGCTGGGGGAGCAGAGTGGCCGGCCTGGCAATCACAGAGAGTCCTGCCGACTGTTGGCATGATCTTGGCTTTTACACAGAAGGATGGAGAGCCACGGCAGGCCCTGAGTAGAGAAGTGATGGGATCTGATGGCTCCCGGGTACCCAGTTGACAGTGGGCTGTGAAGGTACAAGGAGGACGGCGGAGGTGCTCCGTGTAGGGATGCAAAGAGATCCCTGGGGGCTGGGATAGGGGGCAGGCCGCATAGTGTAAAGGGAACACTGACCAAATCTCCTGCTAATGTCTTTGTAAAGAGTGGGGGATGGGAGACATCAAGATGGGGGCCCCTAGTAACAGGATGTGTGGGCCTGCAGGGCAAGCACGTTTGGGGGCAGGGGGCAGGCGCTTCGGTGTGGACTTGCTCAAGTATGAGATGCCTCCAGGACACTTCCCCTGACATCTCAAAGGCAAAATGCTCAGGCATGCCTTGTTTTTCTCTCTTGCCTTCCCCTCTTTCCCCACCCTAACTTCCAATCACAGCCCACCAGCTACACAGACTTGAAATCGCACAGTAATTGTCATGACGTCCCTGTCCCCTAGAAACCCAATCCAAGCAGACTCCCAGTCTTTCTCATACTGCTGCTGAGATGTTCCTCAAAGCTGTCTCCTCACTGCCTTGCCTCTCTGAGTGGCCCCATCCTCCTGATGGCTTGCCAGGAGAATCACAAAGACCTTCTGACAGGCCCCACATCTGCAGTGGTTTCCCACTCCAGCTCACTCAGTCACGACAGCCAGAGCTTTTTGCCAAAAACCCAGAGCATCTCTGCTAGTGAACAACTTCCGTGGTTCACCCATTGCATCCATAGAAAAATCTGAAAATCCACGGCCTTCTCCCAAATCCCTCCCTTCCAGCTTCAACTCTGTTTATGCCCGCCTTGCCCCTTTATTTACTCCACGGTGGTGGGAGCACAGCACAGACCCGAGACTCTCCACCTCAACCTTCCAGCCCTCCCTGTGGTTGTTCTCTCCACTGAGGCCATCTCGCAGAAGCTCCCTCTGGCTTTAGGACTCTGGGGTGCTGCATTCTGCAGGAGCACCCCACATGCTCTTGGTGAGACTCAGCTTTTGTCCTCACACCTGACCCCTGCCACTCCCCCTTTTCTGACCTGGTCACACACCTGCATGCACCATGATCCTCTGGCTTTGAGACAATTTTGGATAAAGTTTAACACCAACCCTCTGTTACGGAGCTACACCTCCTGGTCCCTCTCTTGGCCAATGATCACTACTGCAGAGACTTAACACAAAACGAAAACCATATGGGCAAGGGCCCAAGGGTGAGAGCAGTCTATCACCACCATCATGATGCCCATAGATCAGCTTGTTGTTCAGTGGCTCAGCTGTGTCTGACTCTTTGTGACCCCATGGACTGCAGCATGCCAGGCTTCCCTGGCCTTCACTATCTCCCAGAGCTTGCTCAAACTCATGTCCATTGAGCCGGTGATGCCATCCAACCATCTCATCTTCTGTCATCCCCTTCTCCTCCTGCCCCCAATCCCTCTCAGCATCAGGGTCTTTTTCAATGAGTTGACTCTTGGCATTAGGTAGTCAAAGTATTGGAGCTTCAGATTCAGCATCAGTCCTTCCAACGCATATTCAGGGTTGATTTCCTTTAGGATTGACTAACCACACCAAAGCCTCCTCTGGCTTTAGAACTCTGGGGTCCGGCATTCTCCAGGAGCACCCCACGTGTTCTTGGTGAGACTCAGCTGAAGGTTTGAACTCCTTCAGCACCAAGATCCATGCCCATCCTTTGAGAGCACACAGCTGACATTCCAGTTACGGCTGCTCTCCTGGGGCACAGAAGTCTTAACCACTCGGCCAGCATCAGATAGCTGGTAAGGGGCAGAACCCAGGGTGAACCTTCTCAGTCTTGCTCCCAAGACTGTGTTCTCCTCACAACCTTTGACCCCTCCCCAGCAGTGAAAGTGGCAAAGGCACACAGAGAGACCGACCACAGACACACCAGACCTCTATGTTCTGCACGATGAAACTGCAGAGCGGGTGAGGGATGCACCTCCTGCCTTTGGAGGTCTTAGGGAGCATGAGGGTTTCTTAGAGCAACTGAGCAGCCAAGGCACCCCTCTTATTTTGGGTCATGGGAAGTGTTTGTCATCAGAGGCTGCTTCCAACCAAATAAAACAGGCTCCCAATCCAGTGTATGCCGCACACGGAGTTCTTAAAGGTTAACATAATTAACATTCTTTACAAGCTTTTCAAATTCTTTTTATACCGCTATTTTTTCCCACTGACTCATCTCTTTGAAAGCACCCCCCCCCATTGTGTTTAGTTACTTTAATTTTTGTAACATTCAAGGCTCCATCGATATCCTTTGTCTTTTTCTTCTTTGCCCCTGGCACTTGTAAATGAGGCCCCGGCAGACCCTGGGAATCCTCGGAGCAGAACCTTGCTTTGAAAGGCTAAAAGATGACATTTGTGAAACGTACCCCATTCCACAAGCACTCACTCCAATTAATCACAAAGCAGGGATTCCATAGGTTGGAATCTCTATTTCAAGTAATCTGATCCCTGAGCAGAGGGTGTTTCTTGTTTCCATGGTACCCTGGTGATACATCTCCAGTGTCCTTGGAACATGGGCATGGAGGGGTCCCCTGGAGGCACAGGAGAGGCTCAGCTTGGGTTTCAGGAGATGTGAGCTCTCACCCTCCTCTGGCATGATGTCAGTGGCTCACCACATGGTCCTTAACCCTGGCAGAAGCTGTTTTCTCATCTGTAAATCCTAGGTCTTAGAAGAGGCAGCCTCACAGACCCTGTCAGATCTAAATTTTCCTAAATTTTTTATCCCTGAGGGCAGAGCTCTTCAAACTTCACACAGGGTTCCCAGGTAGAATCAGCAGTTGAGGTTGCTAAATCTTTTTCTAATTGAAGTACAGTAATGTACAATGCTGTCTTAATTTCTAGTGTACACAGTTATTCAGATTGTTTTCCATTCTTTTTCAGATTCTTTTCCATTATTGGTTATTAAAAGGCATTGAGTAGATTTCCCTGGGCTATACAGTAGGTCCTTGTTAAACCATTTTTAAGGGGGATGGTGTTGTTGCTGTTCCGTTGCTAAGTCATCTTCAGCTCTTTGAGACCCCATGGACTGCAGGCTCCTCTGTCCTCCTCCGTATCCTGGAGTCCGCTCAGATTCACATGCACTGAGCTGGGGATGCTCTCTAGCCATCTTACTCTCTGCCGCTGCCTTCTCTTCTTGTCTTCAATCTTTCCCGACATCAGGGAGCTTCAGCTTCGGCATCAGTCCTTCCAGTGAATATTCAGGACTGCTTTCTTTAGGATGGCCTGGTTTGATCCCCTTGCAGTCCAAGGGGCTCCCAGCAGTCTTCTCCAGCACCACAATTCCAAAGCACCAATTCTTTGGTGCCAAGACTTCTTTATGGTCCAACTCTCACATGGCTACTGGAAAAACTATACCCTTTATACGGACCTTTGTTGGGAAAGTGATGTCTCTGCTTTTTCAAACGCTCTCTAGGTTTGTAGCTCAGCTGGTAAAGAATCTGCCTGCAGTTCGATTCTTGGGTCGAGAAGATCCCCTGGAGGAGGTATAGGCTGCCCACTCTGGTATTCTTGGGCTTCCCTGGGGGCTCAGATGGTAAAGAATCTGCCTGCAATGTGGGTGACCTGGGTTTGAGCCCTGGGTTGGGAAGATCCCCTGGAGGAGGTATAGGCTGCCCACTCTGATATTCTTGGGCTTCCCTGGGGGTTCAGAGGGTAAAGAATCTGCCTGCAATGTGGGTGACCTGGGTTTGATCCCTGGGTTGGGAAGATCCCCTGGAGGAGGGCATGGCGACCCACTCCAGGATTCTTGGGCTTCCCTGGGGGCTCAGTCAGTAAAGAATGGGTACATAGCATGGGAGGAGGGGGTGGAAAAGCCCCGCTCATCACCACAACCCCTCCCCTCCCACGGAGAAGCTCGTGCCAGAGGGGCTTTGCTGCTGCTGCTGCTACTTTGCTTCAGTCGTGTCTGAATCTGTGTGACCCCATAGACGGCAGCCCACTAGGCTCCCCCGTCCCTGGGATTCTCCAGGCAAGAACACTGGAGTGGGTTGCCATTTCCTTCTCCAATGCATGAAAGCGAAAAGTGAAAGTGAAGTCGCTCAGTCGTACCTGACTCTTAGCGACCCCGTGGACTGCTTAGAAGGCGAGAAATCCTCCACTGTGGGTTCCCAGGATGAAACTTTGTATTTCACAAAGGTTTTTCCCTCTGGTATTTTTCTAAGAAGAACCTCCAGGCATAAATCTCAAGGCCAGAGATAGGAAAAAAAAAAATCCAACTGTGTCTAACATTCGGCTTTTGAAAACCAACTAACCCTTTGGGGCATTTTACAGCATAAAATATACAAAAACCAATCAACAGGAGGATAGTATTTAAATTATTCAAAGGAACATCATTAAAGCAAACTTTGCTGTGCAGGTGGGGGCCTGGGCACACTCTGTGTTTTAGATAAATGCCCGGTTCCTCTGGGACTCCTATCACCAACTGTTACAAAATTATAGCCAAGAACACTTTATTGAGCCATAATGCACCTTGAGAAGTATGACCGGGCAGGCGCTCTGCGATTCTGAACCGCTCCGGGGACACTGACCTGTGGGTTCACTTGAGCCGCAACTGTGCCTAATTGAACCATAGCTCTTTTTACGTTTCATAATGGCAGATGGAAGAGCTCTATTAAAATAGCATGAAGGCAAATGAGCAGACCTCAGCTAGAAGAGGGACCCAGCTCCTTGGGGTGGAGGGCATTCACCTTCCCTTTTAACAAAATCCCAGAGAATAATTCATTTACATAGTGTTGGCTCGATTGCATATATGTGGTTGAAGGGGAAAAAAAGATACTGGAAAGAAACAGACAAAAAAGGACTTTATCCCTGGGATGTGGAAAAATGAATGATTCTTATTTTCCTTCTTAGCCTTTATTATGTTTTCAAATTGTCAGTGGGGGGGGAGGTATGTGTTCCTTTATGAGAAAATATAAACATTTTTCAATAACTAGTCGTCACACAGGTCTTTGCTCAGGCAAATGACCACATTTAAGCACGTAAAGGACTTTCCTGGTGGCTCCAAGGTAAAGAATATACCGAAATACAGGAGACTAAGATTCGACTCCTGGGTTGGGAAGAGCCCCTGGAAAAGGGAATGACTACCCACTCTAGTATTCTTGCCTGGAGAATTCCATGGACAGAGGAGCCTGGTAGGCTATAGTTCATGGGGTTGCAAAGCGTTGGACATGACTGAAGCGCCTGAGCATGCAATGCAAGCAGGTAAAAGATGCAAAATGGAGCATTTGTATAGGAACACTTACAAAGCCAGGTATAATCTGTGCTTTGCTCCAATGCAAATATCTTTAATCCCCAACCCAGGGGCCCTGTGGCTCCTGCTCACTGCAGTGGAAGGGCCTGGCCGGAAGGCTAAACAATCCCCAACAGCTGTTCCCACGTCGCCAGAGACAAATCCTAAATTTGGCATCCTCTGAAAGTGAACACAGCTTCTTTCTTTCTCCTGGGTCAGAGAACTGAGATGGAAATACTTTAGGCTGTCGAGAGTTTTCAAGTAAACATTTTCCTCTTGAAGAAAGCCATCCCATGATTACAGCATAGCTTTCCCAGAAGGGATGCCATTTACTGCCTCTTCTTTACGAAATTACTTGGCAGGAGGATGTAATTTAATTATTTACTTAAATGCATGCCCTCCGAGCCTGAAGGAAATGAAGTTTTTTTTTTTGTTGTTTTTTTTTAAGCAATGGACAGTTTGGGGGGTTGTTTTATGGTGGGTCAGGCTTTGAAGTTTAAACCCACACACAGGTGGGCACGTGCATGCGTGCGCGCACGCGCGCACACACACACACAGCCCTGAAGCAAGAAGTCCAGATCTTCTAACTGATATGCCAGTAAAAGACAAAACTCTCATGTCTAGATCCTACAAAAATCCCTGAGAATGCCAAACTTGTGGCATTTTTGCACTTGGCCTGGGAAGAGATGGACAAAGGCCCGGGTGCCGCATGTCCTTGATGAAAATTAGAAGCAATGATTTCTTTGTGGAATACAAACTACGTAAGGGAAAAAAAAAAAAAAGCCCAAGTCCTGACCATTCTCACCTAAAAAATTTATTGTCTACTTGAGCTGTTAGAATATTACATTATGTCCAATATCCCAACCATCTTCTTTCTGGGTTAGAACATTTCCCAATTTTGAGGGCTGGTATTTGTCTTTTTCTTTCCTCTATTTTTATTTTATTAAAAATGTCCCCAGGGCCTAGAACATTGTCTGGTGCTGTCAGCCGCCAATAAACATTGAGTTGGTCAAAAACTTCAGTTGGGTTTTCCTGTACCAACTAATGGAAAAACTCAAATGAACATTTTGGCCAACCCAGTATTTATTGAATAAACACATTTGCTGAATGAAGCATGGTGGGAAGAGTCCTGTGAGTGTCAAGAAACAGA
Source organism: Oreotragus oreotragus (assembly GCA_006410675.1). Classification (NCBI taxonomy): domain Eukaryota; kingdom Metazoa; phylum Chordata; class Mammalia; order Artiodactyla; family Bovidae; genus Oreotragus; species Oreotragus oreotragus. Next base: position 71,738 of record SJYX01013196.1, read on the forward strand.
TAAACGTCTCCATCCCCAGGGCTAGAATTTCGAGGCCAGGCTGAAGAATCAGGTTTCCGAGCTACAGCTTCCCCCATGGTAGAAACGGGGTCCCGGGGCCTGGGATCCATCTGAATATACCACTCTCTCCTTAGAGACCCAAAGCAAAATTGCCGAGGCTGCCTGCACTGTTTTCCTCCCCTTCTGGCTCCATCATCCCCTGACATAAGACTGATCAGCTTCCCACACTCTGTGATTATTTTCTCTTTCCACTGGGCACTCCGGGCCAGCCTTTCCTTGGAGGTATCTAGTATCAAAAGCCATGCATCCACAGAAGGGACTAGTCTTCTGCACTCTGTGATTATTTCCTCTTTCCACTGGGCACTCTGGGCCAGCCTTTCCTTGGAGGTATCTGGTATCAAAAGGCATGCATCCACAGAAGGGACTACTCTTCTGCCCACTGTTAATACTTAGCAGAAATACTAGGGAAGACTCTGTTGACTTAAAAAATAATCAAAATCTAAAAATTGAGTTATGTTTTATTTAGGGGAAGTTTTTTAGGACTAAGCCCAGGGGACAGTATCTCAAGTAGCTCTGAGAGAATTGCTCCTAGGAGGCCGGGTTGGGGGCAGGGGTGATGGTGGAGGAGTCAGGTTATATAGAAGTCTGCAACAAGGGGCGGGTAGTCTGAGCATCAAAAGATTATTTTTAAGTAAGGAAAACCAGGTCTCTCGAATTAAGAAATTTCGCGCTTTCCTATGTATGGAAAGATGTAAGAGTCTGGGCTCAATGAGATTGTTCCTTTCGTATGCATCTCAGTTATCTGGGGCCGGTATCCTGTATTTTTGCTCAGTGCTCACCACAGTGAGTGGCTGCAGCCCAAGGGTTGCCAGATTGCAGGTACTGTTTTCCTTCCTGGTTGCCCTGGAGGGCTGGAACTGCTGACGACTGTGACATCCTTGTTTGCTGATATGGCAGGAAATGCCCCATTTCTCAGTTCTCACATAGGTGGCTTGTGCAGATGGAGAAGGCAGCTGAGATGGGAGGACTTGAGTCAACAGAGGCTCTTCAACATCCTCATCCCTTCACGGACTCCACTCTTGAGTGCCAAAGATTCAACTAAAAGCTAAGACACGCAAACGTACACTTTGCAAAGGCTCCCGTGGTTTCTGCCCACTGTTGGGACAGGTGAGGTTATTTTTATTTTTGCCATCTTGTGTGTGATCTGGGATCCTCCAACCTGGACCACTGGTTTAGCATATATGGAAAAGTGTTCCCTTATGTTTTCACTAGGGTCATAGGTAAAGATATTGAACTGCTCCAAGCAAAAGGAGACGCCTATGGCACGATACACTTTCCAGACCAATGTCAATCCATTAGTGAATGCTTGGAGGGTAAATTGTGTAGCTTCCAAAGTCCCTGAGAGGCAGTGTAGTGTCATGGTCAAGAGTAGGGGTGGAGGAGGCCGAGAATCCAGGGTATGACATCACCTCTGCCCTCACAGGCTGTGCAGCCTTGGACAAGTTGCTTCATCTCTCTGAGCCTCAAACTGATCATCCACAATATAGGGAAAACAATGATAATGCCTTCTTTAGATGTGCAACCTGAGGATTCTGGGGGACAAAGTGCCATCAAAAGTTCTTAGCCTGCCTCTGACAACTTCTCCCTCAAGAAATCGAAACACAGTACTATTGTTTAACAATTTCATAAGGTTGCTAGGGGATTTGTTAGACGTCTCCAGGAGGCAACATTCTATCTGACATAACAGCAATCAGATCAAAAATGTAAAGCATTTATTATTTTTTTAACGCATTTATTTGACTTTGCTTGTTTTCAGAGCGCTCATGACAACTCCCAGTAATCCATCAGCGCTCCCATCTGTTTGCTGATCCACTGCAGACATCTGAGAGCAGCACTGCCTGCCACTCCCTGTGTGTACTGTCTGCTTCTAAGATCCATCCTCTGCTTAATAAAACCATGACAACTTTCACACCCCCTTCTCCTCATTCCTCCTCTTTTTAAAGAACCAGGCAGTGGATCTCTGTGCTCACATCTCCAAATCCTCTAAAAGGAAAGAGAAAACAGGACTCAGAGGGCCCCAAGGAGCCTGTTGCTTTTTTTGGTAATCACCATGGACGCCAGGGCTCTATGCACCTGCCTGCCCCACCCTGTTCATTTGAAGCTGTTCTCATCAGTGGGAAAACAAAAATGAAACAGGATCAGGCTAGTTCCATTTTTCTCTCTGCTGGACGTTAAACCTACTGCCTACTTTGGTCATTTCTGTGCCCTTAGAAACTCCTTAAATACTCAGAGGGAGAAGAACCCAGTCAAAGAACCAACCAACAAAGAAAACGCAGCCGGCCCCTCTTCCTCCTCCTCAACCCCATTTTGCAGATGTGAAAACCAAGGCTCTCGTCCACTGGCAAATCAGTGAAATCAATTGGGTCGAGAGGTACACCCGCCAGGCTGTAGTTCCCCTGCTGGAATGTCCTACTGACAGTGACTCAAGTAATTCCCTGAGCACAGAGCCAGAGCCCCTGTCCCCACAGATGGTGGCCAGGGGCAGACACTGGCTCATGTGTGAGCATGCAGAGAACGACATCAAAGCCTCCTTTGCGGGACATGAGCAGAGCTTCCAAGCAATGCACTGGCTGGGGCAGAAGGACTGAGACACGCAGGCAACAGTGCCAATAACTGATCACGCTAGCCCAATAAATGAAGTAGTGAGCGGCTCAGAAAATCTCTTAAGTCACTTAGAAACCTCTGTCCCACTCTTTTAAGTCTTTGCTGCTGCTAAAGGGCCCCTGGGAAACTTTAGCTCCTGTGATTAATCACATGGCATTGGCAACGTGGCTAGCAACCACTCACACACGGGATCACCAGGACAACCTCCCTCCTCTGGGACAGAGAAGATCTCGTCACCCCAGGTTAGGGCAACAGGAACAGAAGCCTGTGCGAGGATGGGCAGGGAAAAAGGAGACTGGACAGTGGCCGGAACTATGGCCTTTTGTCCCTTTCAGGTGAAACAGGATGAACCTGCCTTTCAGAATTAGGTCACCAAGTAGAAACCAAGGATTTACAGGTGCCTAGCACTGTTCCCGAACCACCGGTGGCCATTAGTATGCCTGCCAGTCGCAGTGGCATTGTCGTTTATAATTCTCACACGTTCAGTGCCTACAATGCCTCCCACCCCGCCCACCACTCTATTCTTCACAAGAACCCTATGAAACATCATCTGTGGCCTTAAAAAAAGAGCCTAGGATATAAGTGGGCTTTCCTGGTGGCTCAGACACTAAAGAATCTGCCTGTCAATGCAGGAGACTCCGGTTTGGTCCCTGGGTAGGGAAGATCCCCTGGAGGAGAAAATGGCAACCCTCTCCAATATTCTTGCCTGGAGAACCCCTTGGACAGAGGAGCCTGGTGGGGTACAGTTCATGGGGTCACAAACAGTTGTATATGACTAAACGCATGCACATGTACATGCTAACCAGGCATGGTGGGATGCCCTGGGAACCCACCAAGCAGAAGTACCAGGGAACAGTCTGCCCAGCTGATCCACTAGATTGTTCCAATTACTGCACACCAAGCTCAATAGAAAACACATCCTCCCTGCCAAAACGGTGACTGCAAAGAAAAAGGTTTCAGTCCCAAAAGACAGAGCTCAAAAGCCATTCAAGGTAAAGATCAAGGGATAAGAATCCAGCTTTCAGAGGATGACTTCCCAATGGAGGAGGGTAAGAACCAACTCCACTTTCAAAGGTGTTTATTACACATCAATCTCGCTCCTCTACAGCTCTACTTTCTGAAAGTTCCAGGTTTCTTCTCACATAGATTAACAAAAGATGAGAAAGAAGAAACATTTTTTTAATGCAGTGAATTTCAATCCCCTCATCTTGAAAACCGGGGAAGGCAATGGCACCCCACCCCAGTACTCTTGCCTGGAAAATCCAATGGACGGAGCAGCCTGGTGGGCTGCAGTCCATGGGGTCGCTAACAGTCGGACAGACTGAGCGACTTCACTTTCACTTTTCTCTTTCATGCACTGGAGAAGGAAATGGCAACCCACTCCAGTGTTCTTGCCTGGAGAATCCCAGGGATGGGGTAGCCTGGTGGGCTGCCGTCTATGGGGTCACAGAGTCGGACACGACTGAAGTGACTTAGCAGCAGCAGCAGCAGCATCTTGAAAACAGGACTGGCTTAGCCGTTTGGCACAAATGTGGCCACTGAGGATATAAACGGCTACTTGACTTTTTTTTCTTATATATTCTGTAAAGAATGGTGGATTCCCTTCAAGTTGAATATTATCCTTGGGAGGCTGCAGAGAAGCATCAGGCAACCCTTCAGAGGCCTGAGCACACTTACCACCCAAGCCCTCACGTCACACTTGAAGTTTCTTGATGAACCAAAGGGTTCATCCTAATTCTGTCTCAGATTCTTCCCTGTAGTTGTGGGAGCCTGGGCCAGCCACCTACCGGCTCCATCTCCTATAAAATGAACGGGTTTGCTGAGACAGGGCTTCCCTGGTGGCTCAAATGGTAAAGAATCTGCCTGCAGTCTGGGAGACCCAGGTTTGATCCCTGGGTTGGGAAGATCCCCTGGAGAAGGGAAAGGCACCCCACTCCAGTATCCTTGCCTGGAGAATCCCATGGATGGAGGCGCCTGGTGGGCTACAGTCCATGGGGTGGCAAAGAGATGGACACGATTGAGTGCTTCACTTTTACTTTCTTTTTGCCAAGATAACCATCTGCTCAGTGAGCCCATGATTTCTGTTTCCAGGAATCAGATCCTCTCTGACAGCTCTATTCCAGGGTCCACACCCCCAAGTTTCCCTTGAAGGCACGTCAGTACCGCATGGTTCCCATTGCCCAGCATGCTTCTTTCCTTGGCAACCTCCTGGCAATTCTGGAAGTCCCGGTTCCCATGTCATCAGTCATTTCAAAGATACACTCCCTGGTGGACCACGCAGCTAAGTCTCCCCCATCCTGTCTCAACTTTTCACGCACTTATTATACTGCTCGTCAAAGCCGCTTTTAACTGTGTATCTGCAGTTCTGGTTGTGCCCCCAAGAGCAAGAGACCCGGTTCAGAGAGAGATGAGCTGGGCAAACCCTCGATGGACGAATTCAGAAACAGAAGAACATTTCATTTTATGTCTTTTCACGCAAGCACTTAATAATAAGGCAAAAATGATGCATTTTGAGAAAATCACCACTTCAACACGGCATGAGCTTTTTCTTCCATCCCAGAACTCCCCACGCTTTAGAGCAAGTGGGCTAAGGTCACTGATGCTCTTAAGAGTTTTACTGGTAACTATTTACGGGTGACTATTCCCCTGGGCTAAGGCTTCCCTGGTGGCTCAGTGGTAAAGAATCCACCTGCCAATGCAGGAGATGTGGGTTTGAACCCCGGGTTAGGAAGATCCCCTGGAGGAGGAAATGGTAACCCATGCCAGTATTTTTGCCTGAAAAATCCCATAGACAGAGGAGCCTGGAAGGCTACAGTCCATGAGTTTGTAAAGATTCGGACATGACTTAGCAAGTAAAATAACAATTACCCTGGACGATTACCTTGCCCCGCCCCACCTCACTCCAGTGCTGCCCTTTCACAACAACCGCATGCACGTGCCTTAAAATATTCCGACCTTTAACAGGAGGATGTGGCTTGTTTTGTTCCCAAACACAACTGGCCTAATCCGCATGCTGCCCCTAAGTGGCCAAGAGAAGCTACATGCTAGGGGCTAAAAATAATTTGGGGGAAAGAAAGCACCTCTGAATATCCAATTTCCTTTGCTAAAAATCTCACCCTTTTAAAGTCAGGGATTTCTCAGGGAAACTTTTTTATTTCCCTTCCCCTTAAGGGCTCATCAGGATTTTATGCCAATGGATGGGAAGCTTGGCTTCAGACAGGATTTCCTGCCTCATCTCTACACCTTCTGGTTCAGTCGAGTCCCAAAGCAATAAAATGTACTGACTTTGCCTTCCTGCTACTCCCAGCAAGTGTGAGACCCTCCTTACAAATCAGTTTTGGCTTTTGTTTTCTAAAATCCAGGCGTTAATCTAGTAAATGGCACGGGCTGGCGAGTAAAGGGGACTCAGACACTCTGCCTGCTCTCACCGACTTCTTCCCTTTCCCTGGGTTCCCACTGCCCCTACTGCCTGCTTCCCTTGGAGTCATCATTAGAGCGAAAAAATGATGTGTCTGCTTCTGCAAGCATCTCTCTGGAGGCGAAACTGCTGCAGAGCAGGGCTGTGTCTCACTCTTTTTTGTGGTCTTAATCCTTGGCGCATGTAGGAATTCATTAACTCTCTGATGAAAGAATGAATGAATGAAGACCACGTCTTTGATACTACACCATTCAAGGTAAAATATGCCTTTTCGCTGATGTTTAGTTGCCAAGTCATGTCTGTCTTTTTGTGACCCCACAGACTGTAGCCCACCAAGCTCCTCTGTCCATGGATTTTCCAGGCAAGGATACTGGAGTGGGTTGCCATTTTCTCCTCCAGGGGATCTTCCTGAGCCAACGATCAAACCTGAGTCTCCTGCTTTGGCAGGTGGGTTCTTTACCACTGAGCCTCCTGGAAGCCCACAGTACACCTGGGCCACCCTAAACTGTGAGGATAGGATGAGGACAACAGGCACCCCAATCATGGTGACAAACACGTGGCTGTCCTTTGGTAAGTGCTTGCTATGTGTCTAGGAAAACCCACATATTATCTCAAGTAATCCTTATTCTCTGGGGTAGGTACCCCATTTTTAACATCTCTTGAACAGATAAGGACTATGCTTGGAAATAATAGGCAATTGAGGTGACATCACACACCAGTGGAGCCAGGATATTTTTTTTTAACCTGTCATTAAACATTCCCTAGTGGCTCAGTGGTAAAGAATCTGCCTGCCAATGCAGGAGACATGGGTTTGGTCCCTGATCTGGGAAGATCCCAGCTGCCTCGAAGACAGCTAAGCCTGTGCGCCGCGATTGCTGAGTCAGCGCTCCAGAGCCC
>SJYX01013196.1:79138-93272 GCA_006410675.1 Oreotragus oreotragus
TATCAATAACCTCAGATATGCTGATGACACCACCCTTATGGCAGAAAGTGAGGAGGAGCTAAAAAGCCTCTTGATGAAAGTGAAGGAGGAGAGCGAAAAAGTTGGCTTAAAGCTCAACATTCAGAAAACGAAGATCATGGCATCCGGTCCCATCACTTCATGGGAAATAGATGGGGAAACAGTGGAAACAGTGTCAGACTTTATTTTTTTGGGCTCCAAAATCACTGCAGATGGTGACTGCAGCCATGAAATTAGAAGACGCTTACTCCTTGGAAGAAAAGTTATGACCAACCTGGATAGTATATTCAAAAGCAGAGACATTACTTTGCCGACTAAGGTCCGCCTAGTCAAGGCTATGGTTTTTCCTGTGGTCATGTATGGATGTGAGAGTTGGACTGTGAAGAAAGCTGAGCGCCAGAGAATCGATGCTTTTGAACTGTGGTGTTGGAGAAGACTCTTGAGAGTCCCTTGGACTGCAAGGAGATTCAAGCAGTCCATTCTGAAGGAGATCAACCCTGGGATTTCTTTGGAAGGAATGATGCTAAAGCTGAAACTCCAGTACTTTGGCCACCTCATGCGAAGAGTTGACTTATTGGAAAAGACTCTGATTCTGGGAGGGATTGGGGGCAGGGGGAGAAGGGGACAACCGAGGATGAGATGGCTGGATGGCATCATGGACTCGATGGACGTGAGTCTGAGTGAACTCGGGGAGATGGTGATGGACAGGGAGGCCTGGCGTGCTGTGATTCATGGGGTCGCAAAGAGTCGGACACGACTGAGCGACTGAACTGAACTGAACTGAACTGAGTTTGGCATAAGTATCGCGTCTAATGTTCTATTTGACATTATTTGATATAGAACCCAAGAAGCCATATAGGCTCTCTAGAGAGTAATTTAATCCCTGTATTCTGTGTTCCCAATATATCTCCTATGTATACTCTTGGCACAGTTCTTATCATACTGTACAGTTATTCACATTTCTGTTTTCCTCAGCAAAAGAGCTGCTTTTCTAATATTAAGGTTTAATAGGGCATATCTTTAACTTGTTCACAGATTAACTTCCTTGTGTTTCAGGTCAGTTCCAATTGAGGATAACAATGCCTTTCACTATGTTGTCGATGAAATAATATATGTTAAGGCCTAAGCAAACTACCTAATAGCATGTAATTAATTAAGTTAGAATAATTGCTGTTATATTTCTTGGCACACTGTATTGGAAACATATAATGAACATCTTGACACGTGAATAGTAATAGCTAAAGTGTTAACACCAAATACCACCCACAAATCTAAGCATTCAACATGAATTGCTTCATTTAATCCTTGCAGCAAACCTAGACGTTGCAGCTGTTATGGAAGTTTTCAACATGACTAAACTGAGACCATGAGTAATCACATAACTTGTCCAAGGTTTACATAACCTTTACATGGCTGAGCAAGTGTTAAAATCATGCTGTATATTGCCTCTCCAGATGGAGGAATGAATGAATCTCCTTCGTTTTTAACACGGCTCCTAAAAATTAAAAAGAATGAACCATATCAAAAAAAAAAAAAAAGCAAACAAAACAGAAAGAAAATCATTGATATCATTCATCCACAAATGAGGTTTAAAAAAAAGAGCTGTTTCTCTCAATGATACATTCTTTCGCCAAGTTCTATGCCTGCTATGTGGTAATCCTAATGAACTATTGGGTGAATGACTGTTTATAATTCATACATACAGCTAATTCTCTTTTTTTACATTATCTTCAATAATAATTATAAACAACAACAGCAGCAACAGCAAAATCAAACCATCTGTCAAAGGATACGATTATGTGTCATGAACTGACAATAGCATGTGGGGTGAGAAGAGAATGAAAATGCAGAAACAGAAAGATGACAGTAAATACATCTCTCTTGCCCCTGTGAGTATTTGTCTTATTTCCAGATCTGGCACTTTATTCTAGATAGAGTAATACCCAGGATATTGCTGCTGCTGCTGCTGCTGCTAAGTCACTTCAGTCGTGTCCGACTCTGTGTGACCCCACAGACGGCAGCCCACCAGGCTCCCCCATCCCTGGGATTCTCCAGGCAAGAACACTGGAGTGGGTTGCCATTTCCTTCTCCAATGCATGAAAGAGAAAAGTGAAAGTGAAGTCGCTCAGTCTGTCCAGTCCTGTTAGCGACCCCATGGACTGCAGCCCACCAGGCTACTCTGTCCATTGGATTTTCCAGGCAAGAGTACTGGGGTGGGGTGCCATTGCCTTCCCCGACCCAGGATATTACTTAAACAATTATCCAGAATATCCAGGCCAAGCACTGAGCATCACTAGTGTACTGTGGAAGAAAAATGGTGAAATATTTTTCAGAGTTTTTATATAATTGTAACTTTTACTAATAGTAAAAAATTATTATTTAACATAAAACATCAATATAGTTTCATTTTTCCAATAGTGGCAGTCGTTTGCAAATTGTCTATTATTTCTGAGCCAAGAAAACAAAGAATGATGACTTTTATCTGTTCTTCTCTCCATCTTATGAATTTTGTTAAGATTATTAACAGAATCTCTGTCTTAGCACACATTCAAACTGTGTGAGCATTAGGAACTGGCAGGACCCAAATCTCCTACTTGTTAGAAATCAGCATTCAGGGCAAGAACTTTCTAAACTTCTGTAAGAGATACAAACAAAAAATAATGTTTATGCCACTTAGAGATAAAAGAGTATTGTGCACTGATTACATTGCTATTTCCAATATGCAGACAATTTTTCTGCTAGTGTTTTTATTCTAAATGATTAAGACAATATTAATACATTTTACTTTAGACTATGAAACCTCTGTTTTTCTGGAATATAAGCAGCTCAATCTTTATTGTCAATAAATATTCATTGTCCAATTTCCTCAGACTAAAATTTTGAGGATATAGTTGTTAAAAAAAAAAAAATCGTCGGAAATAATGAAATCACTAAAAATGATTCTAAGGTGGCTTGAGAGAGGTTATATTTTTGGAAAACGCTGCCCTGTACACGATACTACCTTCTGCATTTGCTAAATTCTCCCCTGTTGATTAGAGTGATAAGACAGGTAAACAGGTCTCTTTTGAGCACTGATGTCAAAAAGGAGGCAGCTGGGCTTGCGTCCCAGGCCTGTCGGATCAGTCTTCTCTTCTGGGCAGCGGACGGGGTAGAGCATGAACTGGGCATCTCTCCTTCATCCTGTTGACCTTGCTCTCATCCTTCGTTAATTCTGGCCCCACAGAACGCAACAGGAGAGCCAATGTGGTCACGGCACAGAGACAACAAAATAAAAATAAAACAACAGCTTTTCAATGCTAGTGAGCCCCCAAAACCTGCAGTTTTTTTTAAACTCTCCCAGGGCAGGGCTCATGTGGGCCAGCCCACGTGGTTTTTGGAATTTAGTATTTCTGTCAAATCACTCTGCTGAGATGGAGTGTTCACTCATGGAGCTGACAGATTTCAACATTGCTTCCAACCAGAACTTTTAGGACATAACAAAGGTGTGTGCCGGGGCGGGGGCGCTGCAGAAGAAATACTGTCTTTTCTATAAATCTACATGACTGGTAAAAAACTTGATGTAATTAAAGAGGAGCTCCTGTACTGGACACACAACAGTCCTCACCTTGGAGCTGGAGGAATACTCTTAGGGAAAGGATAATAACTGGGCAGCTGCTCTTTGGGTGGGCTTCCCAGGTGGCTCAGCAGTAAAGAATCTGCCTGCAGTGCAGGAGACTCAGGTTCGACCCCTGAGTGGGGAAGATCCCTTGGAGGAAGAAACGGCAACCCACTCCAATCTTCTTGTCTGGAGAATCCCATGGACAGAGGAGCGTGATGGGCTACAGTGGGTGGGGTCACAAGAGTCAGACACGCCTGAGTGAGCACTTGCGAACATATGCAGTCCTCACTGCCCCACCATGAAGGCCACTATGACCCACGAAAACCTTAAGCCTGCCCCCAGGGTGCCCGATCGAAGGGCCAGGCGGGGAAAGCCAGCCCGCAAGCACCAGGGGCATTTCTTCCCGGACAAGGAGGGCAGGCTCTCCAAGGGCTACTGACGGGCTCTGTGTGGAGCTGACTCAGGGACTGGAGGCGACCCTCACGGGAAGGGACAAAGGCCTCTCTTTCCTGCCTGCCCATAAAAAGAGGAGGATGCTCTCTCTGACCCCAACCCCTGAATCTCTGCCAACAAACTCTTGATCACCCCTTAAGGCTCAGCTCAAAAGTCTTCCTGCTGCCCCCTGAGCCTGTTGGCCTCCAACAGCACACGTGGCCCTTGGGCTGGGCTATTAATCACTTAATAGAAGTGATTAATCAAGTTGATAGATGAAAAGAAGCTTCTAAGGAAAAGAAAATGGTGGGGGGAGGGTGGTGCCTCACACTTATTGACCATTGAAGACCCTGACACCTCCCCGGATCTGACTGTCCCATGAATTTCAGGAAATCATCCCTGTCAGGATCCCAGGTTTGTTGTTCAATTGCTCAGTCGTGTCTGACTCTTCGTGACCCCATGGACTGCATGCAGCCCCATGGACAGGCTTCCCTGTCCTTCACCATCTCTGGAGTTTGTTCAGACTTGTCAGTTGAGTCGATGGACCCATCCAACCATCTCATCCTCGGTTGCCCCCTTCTCCTGCCCTCAATCTTCCTCAGCATTAGCGTCTTTCCCAATGAATCAGCTCTTCATCCCAACTTACAGATGAGTAGACTGAGGTTTGAGAAAGAGGTCAAGTACAGAGCTTGCCCAAGGTCACACAGCTGTTAAGGAGCAGAGCCCAGGTTTGAAGTTTTGACTCTCACACCCAGGGATACAGCTTCCATTTATTGAGTTAGATATAATACGCGAAGCTACCACGGTACTGCTAAAGGAAGCAGCCCACAGACGCCCATCCTGTTAGGAACAGCGTCAGCCCTCCCCGGACGCGCACACCTGCAGCCTTGTTAATGACGCACACACCGCTACTTAAGACGTACAGTTCACAGCAGCGGTTCAGCTGAAGCACTCTAAATATAGCTTCCCGGGAAAAAATGTCCCCACACGGTGCCTTGTCTCCAGGCCGGGCACAAGAGCGCTCCGGAAGCGACACCAGATGCTGCAGTCACATTGCTGTCACTGAGGGGCGCGTGGGGGGCACCCGACAGCCGCAGGGTCTGAGCGCATAGGATCAGAGACTTGCGGGCTCAGACCTGGAGGATGCCGGGGGCACCTCTGCCCGGGGACTCCTCCCCATCACCCCCACTCCTGCCTCACTTTTCCTGACTCACTCTGGGGTCCTTGGCTTACCTGCCAGGGGAAGGTTGGTGAAGGGCACTAATTTAAACCCAGCTGTGAAATTTAGAGCCACCGATTCCTGCAGAAGGTGAGGGGCCATGTTGCGAGGCGCTGCCTCCCTGCTGTTGCTCCTGACACCACGAGCAAGGCTTGTGAGGGCAGGGACGGAATGGGAGCCAGGCTGTAAGGGGCGGCCCTGGCTGTGAAGAGCATCCCTGGCCGCTGCTCTGAAGCCCCTCCAGGGTACCTTTGGGTCTGAGAGATGTAAGGAATGATGCTGACAGGAGCCCTTTATCCAGCAAATGCAAGCAGCCTGCCCAAGGCCACACAGCTGCTTAGCAGCAGAGCTGGTAAAATGGAAGCAATGACCCCCAGTCAACGCCTTCCTGACTACACCCCCCACACGCACCCCCTCCCCAGGCCTGGCCTCGCACCTCTCAGCTCTGCCCGTGGGTCTCAGCCCCGCAGGGGCCTTGTCCCTCCCACCGGGCTCTGCGTCAGCCCCTGTGCAGCCCTGACCCGCACCACCACCCTCTCTGCTCCATCTCTGTGGTCCTCTCCCCTGCATCCCCCTTCTCCTTCCCTTTGGCTTCTCTTCCCATCACCTGCTTAGCTTCCCTCCTTCAAGAAGCTCCCTTCCAGTTTCTCCAAACCTTGCATAGTCTGGGGCCTCTCCCTGTGCTTCAGCTGGTTCGTGTACATCCCAGGCTCACCTAGCCCTCTGGAAGCCTCCAGCCTGGTCTCGTGGAACAAGCACTCGGTTCAGCATCCCTTGTGGACTTTCTCCTGACCATCCATCACGAGGAGCTTCATGCACCCCTGGGGCTCGCTTCCCCCTTCTCTCTCCCCTCACAGATTCCTGAGCCAGTCCCCCTCTTGCCTTCTCTCACCCTCCCCCACCACCCAGGGCCACCACTCTCTCCTTGCCTGTTTCTAAGAAGGCAGTGGCTATTTGGTGCAAGAACCCCCTTTTCAGCCCTCTGCACCCCCAAAGAGTCACGTGGATCCCATTTCTTCTACTGCCCAGCCTCCAAGAATGCCAATGTCTTTGCCCTTCAAAGGACAAACTCCCTGCTCATGGCATCTTCAGAACATGCTTCCTGCAGGACTCCTTTCTCCCCAACCTGTTCAACTCATCTTCCTGTGCATCTGGGAACATAATTTGGTCTCACTTTCAGCTTTGCAAATTTAGTGACCCTTCTGCATCTTTTCCTAGGCTATTCTCCATATCACCCACTCTTTCCCCCTACCCTTAAGGTTACTACCACCTCCTTAACCCCAGCTCCTCTGACTCCATGGAAACAACATTCTCAAACATCCTTTAGACCAAGAGTCCCAACCTCTGGGACCTAATGCCTGATGATCTGAGGTGGAGCTGATGTAATGATGAAAGAAATAAAGTGCACAATAAATGTAACGTGTTTGAATCACTCTGAACCACTGCCTCTCTCTCCTTGTCCTTCACAAAACTGGTTCTTGGTGCCAAAAAGGTTGGAGATTGCTGATGTAGGCCTTTGAGGTGTCAGTTCTAATAACTAGAAATGGATTTTCACTTTCTCTAATCCCCCAGCAGCAGCTGAAACTGCTCACGCTTGATGTTTTCTTCTTTGGACACTGTCCCTCTTTGCAAATAGCATCTCATTGCTTTGCATGGCTCCCTCTTAACGCTGGATTCTTCCTTTAGCTGCTTCTTATTCTTGCCTGGAGAATCCCATGGACAGAGGGGCCTGATGGGCTACGGCTGCAGAGTCGGACATGACTGAGGGACTAACACTTTCACTTTTCACTTTCCTTCTTTGGCCCATCACACCATCGAGTGGCTGCATTCTCTTTCTATACTCTTCAAAGCAAGCAGTCTCTGCTGCAACTATGGGAGATCTATGCCATAGAAGAGATTTTCAAACATACAACCCGGTTTAACCTTTCCTGCCGCTTAACCTCATTTAACTCACCTTGAGATATCAACATTCAGATGCCTGTGGCCACCATCAATCCACCTGCTCAAAGCTCTTCACCGTTTTCTCCCAATCTCCTCCTCCTCCTATGACTGTGACCACTTGCCGCTCAGTCTGTGTGGCTTTGCCCCCAGTCTCCTCCTCTCTTGCTTTGATAAATCTCTGGAACCCACCCCTTCCCCATTTCTGCTCCACTCTCCTCATCCAGACCCTTGCTGATTCATTCTCTGGCCCATGCAGCAGCGCTTCCCACTGGGCTGCTCTCCACCTAGTGCCCCACAGTGTAGCATGCCTGACGCTATTATCACATCCACCTATGAAAGCCAGGGAGTCCCATGGGGTCAGGACCATGTCCTTACCGTGACCTTCAGAGCCTCTCCACATCACATCTCACAAACCTGCAACATCCAAACGTGGTTTGCTATCTCCCAGCCTTCCACGCCTGGGCCTCCTCCACCCTGCACTCCTGTCTGGAATGTTTCCCTCCCTCCTCGAAGGCCCAGCTGAAACTTCAGCCCTTCCTGGAACTACCCCTGCCAGAAACCCTTTCCTGCTGTCCTTCAACCCTCCAACAAGCAAGGGCTTCTCAGTTCACTTGGTCATTACTCATGTGCCAACTCATCAGAGCTCTTCCAGCTGCCCTATGCTTACGTCTTATTTCTCCCAGTAAACTTTCAGCTCCTGCCTTCACGAGGTCTCCTGGCCACTGTTTCAGAAGCCATTCCCATCCAAGGGCTTCTCTGGTGTTTCAGACAAAGAATCTTCCCACAATGCAAGAAACCTGGGTTTGATCCCTGGGTTGGGAAGATCCCTGGAGAAGGAAATGGCAACCCACTCCAGTACTCTTGCCTGGAGAATCCCATGGACAGAGCAGCCTGGCAGGCTACAGTCCACAGGGTCACAAAGAGTCACATAGGACTGAGCGACTAACACTTTCTTTCACTTTCCCCACGAGCTCAGGCCCTCCCNCCCTGGAGAAGGAAATGGCAACCCACTCCAGTACTCTTGCCTGGAGAATCCCATGGACAGAGCAGCCTGGCAGGCTACAGTCCACAGGGTCACAAAGAGTCACATAGGACTGAGCGACTAACACTTTCTTTCACTTTCCCCACGAGCTCAGGCCCTCCCTGGCTCATGAGCAGAAGTGGTCAGGCATGCCAGCCCCACCAGAAAGAAGGGACAAGACTTAGTCTTAAAGCTGGAATACGGGAGCAGTGCCCCAATGTCATGGGCACTCCATTCACCTGCTATCTCACGGAGGAGTAGAATCAAGCAGTAGTTGGCTTCTGCTTCAACTTTCTGCTAGGTTAGCATTCCAGCTCTCCCTCGGGGATGGAAGCTGCCCTGGACCCCAGCCTATTGGCGGGATGTGTGCAAGACTCCATCTAGTAGCAGGGCATCTACCCAAGCACTCACCCCCTGGCCTAGCTTCTGCGTGGCCCGGCCCCTGGAGGACGGACCTAGCTTGTCATATGCCACTCCAGACGGCTCTCCACCTGGATCTAGACATTGCTGCTCCCCTAACTTTAAACATTTCCACTTTCTGAGGCATCTGTCTGCTGTCTCCTTAAATACAGAACCGAAACAGAGCGCATCAGGCCCTTTCGGGGGAGTCTGCACCCTGGACCGTGGACCTCTTTCCCCCGGAACCTACCCATCAGCCAGGCCTGTTTCCTGCACATCAGCTCCTGGCTGCCTGCTCCTCCTCCTCCCCCGCTATCCTCCCCTTGTTGTCCTCCATCAGGCTGTGCTGCTGAGTTCCCAGCATGATTTGGGCCTGGGCCCTGCCCCCCGATCCCTCTACAAAGAAGGTCAATGTCCGGTAAGTTTCCATCTCCCCCTCTGCCTCCAGCTCGGAGCCTGGCACACTATGCATTCAGTAAGTTCTACAGATTTCTGAAGGAAGCGTCTGCGGGTGAATGCAGCAAAGGAAGCGGACGCTTCCATCCCCAGGATGCAGGAGAGGGCAGGTTGGCTCTGCTCTTGAGCCATGCAGTCTCCCTTTCTTTGGAGAGCTGTTTGCACACCACTTCTAATAGGCCTGGCTGATTTCCTGTTTCCAGGGCCCAGGGCAAATACAGTTCAGTGCCCATAATAGCAATCAATTATGGCTGTAATTGAAACTTCCAGCCTGGAAAGAAACCCTAACCCGAAGGCCTCCAAAGAGAACCAGGTTTCCCTCCAGCACCTTCCCCGCTTCTCTGCACCCGCGCCTCACACCTGGGCGGCACTTAGCGGGATCAGCGGGCAGCCGGCTGCCCACACACACAGCCTGCGAACTGCAGGAGCCTGGGGAGAGCTTCTACGGCCCCGCCTTTTGCTTTGTTGTTATTCATTGCTCAGACTCTTTGTGACCCCATGGACTGCAGCACGCCAGGCTTCCCTGTCCTTCACCATCTCTCGGAGCTTGCTCAAACTCATATCCATCCAGTCGGTGATGCCATCCGACCATCTCATCTGTCATCCCGTTCTCCTCCTGCCTTCAATCTTTCCCAGCATCAGGGTGTTTTCTAATGAGGAGGTAACAAAGGCACTGACCTTCCTCCATATGTGACTACCCAGCAGAAACTTCTGCCTGGGTGTAGGGGGAGATGAGGAGGCCTCAGCTGGACTCTTGGGAGCAGGTATTGAAAGCACAGCAGAGGACCCAATGAGGCCTCTCTATCTCTGTTTCTGTTTGGAGGGAGCACCTCCAGCAGGCCTCGTCTTTTCGTACAGTATCCACTTCAATCCCGGCCAAGTCTCTGTCAACCATCAGGAAACACTAAGAGCACTATTTTTATTTATTTTTTTTAATGTTGGCCATACCACACAGCACGTGTGATCTTACTTCCCTGACCAGGAAGTGAACCCACACCCCCTGCACTGGAAAGCAGAGTCTTAAGCAGTGGACCACCAGGGAAGTCCCAGGAAAGCACTATTCTTATGCCATTTGACAAGGTGAGAAACTAAGCCTCAGAGAGGCTCAGTGTCCTGCCCAAGGTCACAGCGCTGTGTGGGGCAGGTCCAGGAATTAACCCTGTGTGTCTGAAAAAGTCCAAACCCTCCCCCAACATCCTCCTGCCAAGGGGAATCTTTGAAGATCTTTGCAGATGCCATAGTTGTCTGATGGGTCCATGTCTTGGTGGGATTTGAAACCAAGACAGACACTCCAATACTTTGGCCACCTGATGTGAAAAGCTGACTCATTGGAAAAGACCCCAGTACTTGGAAAGGTTGAAGGCAGGAGGAGAAGGGGATGACAGAGGATGAGATGGTTGGATGGCATCACTGACTCGATGGACATGAGTTTGAGCAAACTCCAGGAGGTGGTGAAGGACAGGGAAGCCTAGCATGCTGCAGTTGGTGGGGTTGCAAGGAGTCAGACAGGACTGAGCGACTGAACAACAACAAAGTTTGATTTTAAGTGGCAATTTCTGTCTCACTGGAAATGACCTCTTGCTTATTCTTAATAGTTTAGGTCCTTAGCTGACAAGTACAATCCCACTCAGGTGGTGACCTGGGCTTGCCTCACCAGTTAAGGGCTCGCTGAAGCATGTCAGATCACAGGAACAAAACTCACACCATCCACCATCTGGCCTTTTGCCACAGGAAGGTCTCTGCCATAGATGGCATTCAGGCTTGGGATCACATCTCACTCCTGCTTCCATCAAGGCAGCAGCCAACACAGCACCCGGCCAAAGTACAGGCCATGCATCTTGGAAATATCAGAGGAGTGAAATACTCATGCTCACTAGCAGTAGCATTTGTGTAAGGCAAGACTCCACATTCCCATCTGTGAAATGGGGACAACCATACCAAATACTCTGCACTGCCGAGAGAGCTGATGAGTTAAAAATGGGAAAGAATTTCAACTTAACGTAGACCCAGAGAATATAAAATGCAGAACCTCATTCGTGTGTCCTCAGGAAAACAAAACTGAAGGACTCAGACTGATTTCAAGTAAATGCCTGGTTTACAGAGAAATGATAGCTGCGGAATCTTCTGGACGATCCGCAATCAACCTTGCAATCAACCTTCTTATCAACATTGGGAAGTCCTGCCAGAGTCACGAACGAGAGATGACCCAGGGCGGGCCAGTCTCACCAAGCAGGCGGAATTGAGTTTCCTTTGTGTGGCTGGACTGGTCTGATCTGCTTGGGATATTTTCAAGACTGGTTTCTGTTTTCAACTTTAACTGACTCAAACCTGAACTCCCGTCTTTATGTTCTCTGCCCATAAACACAACCTGTGTCCCAAAACCTCAGCGACTGGCCTGTGGCTTGCTTCCATTTGCTTGTCCCGAGCTGCAGTTTCTCCACAAATCCCGAAGAAGCTCATCTTTCGGGGCTTGCCTCAGTTTACACTGAGGTCAACGGTGGAATCTGACGTTGGAATTCACACTCCCTTTGTTCTGAGCCAGGCTCCGTCTGGCCCTCCTCAGGGAGTCTGGAAGAGCTGCTCTCTCCTCTAGCTTGAAGCTCTGTTGGGCAGGAACCCCCTACACAGAGGCTCCCTCTTTTTCTCCAGCCTGGCAGGGACGCTAGTCCTTCTAGACGTGTTGCAGTGAAAAGGAAAAAAAAAAATGAGTTTTTTTCCTTTCCTTTTCCTGAGAACAAAGAAGATAGAGAGAACAGTGGGCAGGCCTGAACATTCCTAGCCTTTTTTTTTTTTTTTTAATTTTAACTGCTCTTAACTCTGCATGTCTGTAGCTGAGTTTGCTTTTCTACCCCTAACTCTGCAGGAGCTGCGCTTCACATCCATTTTTCTCTGTGTTATTCGCTCAGTCGTGTCCGACTCCGTGCGACCCCAAGGACTGTAACCCACCAGGCTCCTCTGTCCATGGGATTCTCCAGGCAAGAAACCTGGAGTGGGGAGCCATTCCCTTCTCCAGGGGATCTTCCCCACCCAGGGATGGAACCCTGGTCTCCTGCGTTGCAGGAGATTCTCCACCGCCTGAGTCAGCAGGGACTCTATGCTGATACACCCCATATCTGGTGTTTACCCTGACAACAGCCTTCGCCTTGCAGTTACGTATCAGAACGAAGGCCACAGAGCCACCGAACTGCCAGACTCGACTACGGGGTTACTGATACAGCCTATGAGTGTCTTTGAAACCATGTAAGAGGAAGAAATCAGGATCCGGACACCTTTGCTCCTCATCGCTGACTCCTGACTGCAACCCCTCTTCTTATATCAGCCCCTGGACTCCTCATGGAGAGGGGAGGGTGCAGTTCTTGAGGCATAAGCCTACTCTGTTTCCCTCTCTGCCAGCCAAGAATTAGAGCCACCTTTCTATTTCCTCCCAACTCTGTCTCCGTAATTTTTATTTGTCTTTGGCGGGCAGAGAAAGACAAAATTTTGGCCAGCCGTGGAAGCTGAGTTGTCAGAATTGTGGGGCCACAGGTCGTGGGACCCAGAATGGTCCAGCCTCCGGCTTACTGTCTGTAACAGCTCTGGGCAACGAGCTGCTACCAGAGTTGCACCTTTAAGTTCGACAAATGCCTCTTCTTTCTCATAACGGCTTTCTCCAAAGTTCTTCAGGCTTGTATTCATCTGTGATTCTTCTGTACTTTCTCTGGCCACCTGGGGCTTCTCTGAATTTGCTTGCACTTCAATCTGGCGGGGCCAAGAGCAGAAACAACTCCACAGCCTGAACTCAGAAGTGTCTCCATCACTGGAGGTCCCTTCTACCTGGATGAGGTCCCTCACTGCGGTCTTAGTCTCGGAACTGAACCGTTTCTAGAGCCAAACAGGCGGTGGCAAGTCCTCTCCCCAAGACCACGGGCATCTTTGGACATAGTTGCCATTTCTTAGGCATTTACTAGGACATAATTGCCATTTACTAGGCTGAGCATGGAATGAATGACAGGTGGTCCCAAGCTTTATAGATAATTGATTCCTAGAATAACGGAATGTCCAGGACATGAGGGGCCCTTTGCAGCCTCTACTTAAAAAAAACAAACAAACAAAAATTTATTTGACTGTGCCGAGTCTCAGTTGTGGCAAGCAGGATCTTTGATCTTTGTACAATCTCTGATCTTTGTTGTGGCCTGTGAAATCTTTGTTATGGCATGTGGGATCTAGTTTCCTGAGCAGGGATCGAACCCAGGCCTCCTGCATCGGAGGAGCCACTGGACCACCAGGGAAGTCCCCAGCTTTCACTTAGAATTTGCTCATTTCACTGCAAGGTAATTGAGGCCTGGAAAGACTAAGCCCTTTTCTGCTCTGTTTATCAAAGTGACCCCCTCAGTGGTGAGCTGTTTGCTTAGGTGCAAACCACTGCAATCTCAGGTTTGTAAAAGAGAAGGTTAAGGTGCGATGGTATGTGTTAAGAAGCAACAAGGACAGACTCTGGCCAAAAAGCATGCCTGCAAAAAGCACATTGTGAAAGGAAGACCACTGAAAGGGATGGGGAGGGGCCAGCAGTTCTGTAGGCTCTGCCCTGAGCCTCCTCTCCCCTGGATGGTCTCTGCTCCCCAGCCTCCCCCAGTCCCCACCCCTGTGCTTCTGAGGCTGCGGCTCTCACCAGGCTGCAGCTGGAACAACCTGACTCAGAAGCAGCAGCCTCTGAGCCTGGCAAAAGCCACCAGGAGGAGGAGCCCCCAACAACACCACAGACTGAAAAGTGCCCTGATGCTCAAAACCCCGTGCGTGTAACTCGCCCCAGTAGTGTCACTCACGAAGGATGGGGGGTGGCTCTTATTCATCCATTCAACTGCCAGATGCTAAGGTCCGCCTAGGCGACATGGTGACAAGCACAGTGCTAGAGCTGGGGAACAAGGTCCTGCCCTGAGTCGGCGGACACCCCCGCGGGGAGAGGGGACAATAAACCATCAGTGGATAAAGACAGCACGTGTTGATGGGTGTTGAGAGGGGAAAGATGCAGGGAGGAGGGTAGAGTTTAACTATGGGGGAAGGGGGTGGGGTG
>SJYX01013196.1:93414-231225 GCA_006410675.1 Oreotragus oreotragus
GGGAAAGAGGGAGGGGGGGGGGTAGATTTTATTTAGGGGGGAAGGGGGTGGGGTGGGGGAGGGCTGCTGTTTTAACCACAGTGAAGCATGTGGTGAGGGCATTCCTGTTATTACCTGGCTAGGCCGAGGTCAGAGAGCTCCTAGCAAGGAGTTACTAGGAATGTGTTTCTTTCTAAAAACTCACTTGTCCAACAAGAGCCACTGCTGCAGTGAACCAACCAGGGCAGCACGGGCAGGCTCTACCGCTAAGGTGGCATCGGACAGACACTGGGAGTAGGAGAGGAGGCAAGCCACTTGGGCATCGCATGGGAAGAGCGTCTTCGGGCAGAAGGGAGAGAAAAGGCAAAGCTCACACGGTGGGACCCTGCTGGGAGCATCCTAAGAAGAGTGAGGAGTCTGGGGGAAACTGTAGCAGGATGGGGGACTGGGGTGGTGGCAGGGACTCCGCTCATCATTAGGACACTCGTGTTTCTAGGATACGGACTTGATCTGACTTGCATGTTTGCAGGACCCCCGGGCTGCTGTGCTGGGAACAGTCTGGTTAGGCAGCTACGGAGATGGTCCAAGTGAGACAGAGTGAGTAGGAGCAGGGGGACAGGTAAGGGGGCTGGGGAGAGGTAGGGGCCATCCTGGATGCATCTTCACAACAAAGTTATAGGAACAGCTATTAAAGTCATCAGGGCCTCTCTGGGACTGCCCAGGGGGTCTTGTCCTATCATTTACAACTGACTTGAAGCTCAAGGCAGCTAACAGGTCATCATGCAAAGAGACCAGCAGGGCTTCTGAAGTGGAGAAATGACCCTAGCCAAACACTCAGTCCCCACTGACATCAGCAACAAAGCATGCAGGGCCAAGTTACCTGAAGTTCATTTTGCAGCCAGGGGAGGACAATAGACCATAATGGAAGCAACTGTCTACACAGAAGCCTAGCAATTATATGTAACTGTATGAGGACTGAGGATTGTACAGGAATTCCAAGCAATATGCCATCAATGAGTGGTTCCCAACATGCATTCGAACAAGGGAAAAAAAGTTTCCCAGATCACAATGAAACTGGGAAACATTGGGTTAAATGACACTGAGCTGGTTTTTTGGCATAGAACTTTTCAGGACCTTTACTATGTTCATGCGCATCATTAGTTTCCAAAAGCAACCTTTATCAAGCTTATTTGTTGTTTTTATTTTAATGAAGCCCCTTCCTAGAGAAGTATTATTTGAAACGCTTTAGAGCAACACTGGATACATAGATGGAATCACTTGAGCATCTGCTCTGTGCACTAATACCCCATAACTGACAAAAGTTTTCTGGGGTCCTGAGCTGAGTGTTGGGGTAACAAGGAGAAGTAAGGACATCAAGCATCTGGTGGTGGATTTATAGGCTCAGGGGGAAACTCCTCTCTCATCTACAATCTCTCTGCCCCCTAGGCTGCCAGGAGGAGGGGGAGGTGGCAAGGTGAGACCAAAGCCTGGAGGAATCCAGCCTGCAGGGTGCCTCTCCTCCACAAGTCACCTTGGCCTTGTACCCCTCTCCATGAGAACAGGAATGTGGAAAAGGCCTCTGTGGAATGCACATCTCTTTCTTCATTCATTCATTATCTTGCCATGCCTTGCAGCATGCAGGATCATAGTTCCCCAACCAGGGGTTGAACCCATATCTCCCTGCATTGGGAACATGGAGTCTTAATCACTGGACAGTCAGGGAAGTCCTTGCATGTTTTTTTAAAGCACATTCCTCTTCTCTCATCACTTGCCTACTTGCACTAATCACACGGCAACAAAGGAAAAGAGCATGCATAGAATAAGTTTCTGGGGCCATTATGACATAGGTTCCTAGCCCTGAATATTCACTGGAATTTCTGATGCTGAAGCTCTAATACTTTGTCCACCTAATGTGAAGAGCTGATTCATTGGAAAAGATCCTGATGCTGGGAAGACTGAAGGCAGAAGGAGAGGAGGGTGGCAGATGAGGTGGTAGGATGGTATCAACGACTCAGTGGACATGAGTTTGAGCAAGCTCCCAGAGATGGTGAAGGACAGAGCCTGGCGTGCTGCAGTCCACGGGATTGCAAAGAGTTGGACACAACTTAGCGAAAACCTCCAAGTCTTCATTACAGCTCCCAAGGAGCTAACATTAAGGAACCTTTGAGGAGTCTTTTGGGAAGCCTTTCCCTGTACCATCCGTTTGGAGTTCAGAAGATCCCTTTGAAGGAGGTGGGTACTGTGACTCAAACTGGAGAAAAGGAGAGCCCTGTAGACATTCTGAGACCTGCCCCAGATCACACGGCTCACGGTGGCAGAGCCCAACCCACAGCGGGGTCTGGGTCGAAATACGCTCTCTTCCTGATACTCCAAGTGCCTGGTTAACTCACTGCACAGCTGCCCAAGAGGCAGAAAGCCCTGCTGGAAACTGTATCAAATGGGCCAGCAAGGCCCAGAGACGGAGTAAACTGGAGGAATTTAACTCAGGGCACCGTTCAGAGCCTGAGCTGCCTAACCAGACCCCAAAGGGGTAGAAAGATGGAGACGGGGCAGGGCCCAGGGCATCTTGCTCGTGTTCTCCAAGATGGAACTGTGGGCCCCAACATACAACCCTGACAGAACTGGCTCTTGTTTCTTTCAATTCCAGAGCTGTCTCTCTTGAAAACACTGATGGCGAGACTTAAAGGTTCACAGACTTCCCAACTGTAAGTCAGCAGAGGCTCAGTAGAGCACAAAATCTGGGGTGCGGGCAGCCCTTGACCTGCCCTCGGATGATGGTTGGGGTCACTGAGAATGAAAATAAGTTGGAGCAGAGAAATGTCATGGTATACAAATGTCACTGCAAAAAAAAAAGAGATGTCAGAAGGAATACATTTTTCATTCTCCCTACAAATGACTCCATCTATGACATGGTACAAACTCATTTTACACATCAGAAATCCAGAAATCCATAAAATCTCTCCAAATAGAGTCTCTACAGCGACAGCATTGCTCTTTCGGATAGGCAGGGAATTTACTGGCCTTCCTTGACCACAAGTGGTGCTATCCAAAGCGGATTCGTTTTACAAAAATATTCACTTTTAGTTTCAATTTTACACCTGCACTTAGCATATAAATGTTCATTTACTGTTTTCTATACATAATAATCACATTTGTCAATTTTCATTGAAAAGTATCATTGAGAAAACAATTGGTACTTATTACAAATGTTACATATGTGTTTCTGTGTGTGTGTATATTATATATAAGTGTTTGTGTGTATGTGTATACATGTATACATATATATATATACACACACACACATATATACTTCTTATGTTCTACCAACTTGAACATGAAATTTTAAACCTAACTCATTATTTTACTATCAATACTGACTCTCCAAACCTGTCCATTTTACATCATTTTAATGAACTAGCTTAGAAAGGAGGTCATGGGTCAAAGTATTTAAAATGAAAAACATTAACTATAATTTTTTAGCTTACTGTATGTGGTTGGGAAGATCCCCTGGAGGAGGTCACAGCAACCCACTCCAGCACTCTCGCCTGGAGAACCAAACCTGTCCATTTTACATCATTTTAATGAACTAGCTTAGAAAGGAGGTCATGGGTCAAAGTATTTAAAATGAAAAACATTAACTATAATTTTTTA
This sequence comes from Oreotragus oreotragus, assembly GCA_006410675.1. Classification (NCBI taxonomy): domain Eukaryota; kingdom Metazoa; phylum Chordata; class Mammalia; order Artiodactyla; family Bovidae; genus Oreotragus; species Oreotragus oreotragus. The sequence goes on from SJYX01013196.1 coordinate 97,045, forward strand.
GCTTACTGTATGTGGTTGGGAAGATCCCCTGGAGGAGGTCACAGCAACCCACTCCAGCACTCTCGACTGGAGAATTCCATGCACAGAGAGACAGTGGGCTACAGTCCATGGGGCTGCAAAGCGTTGGACGTGACTGAAGAGACTCGGCACACATGCCCGTGCCACTCAGCTAGACGCTCCGTAAATATTGCTTTACCATCACAAATTCACACGAAATGAGTCTAGCATCGTGATTGTAAAGAAGAGCAAACTGGAATTCAGAAAGAAGACTTGACTTGCTCTCGGGGTGCTGCTCACGGGGTGGGGGAGCTGGGATGTGAACCCCACTCTGTGTTCCTCTAGAAAGATGAGCTCCAAGGAGCTCTCTCTTGTTGGGCCAGGGTTCAGTTGGACCCATTTCTAATTCCAAGGCTCCAAAGTATGTGTGTGTGTGTGTGTGTGCGCACACATGCATTTGCAGTAACAGAAAAGTCCCTCAAGATTTTGTACATGAGCCATTTGTGGACCAAGTATGGGGTAGCCCAGTTCATTCAAGAAAAGGTATCAGCAATGGGGTGGTCTGGTTCAGTGAGCTGACTCCTTTATCAAAGGCAACCTCTCTGCTCCCGCTGGAGACTGGATACATGACCCAGTAGTTCAGGAGCGGCAAACCCCCTAATGGCTGTCAATGTGGCTTCGCTCCTAAAGGCACCAACTTCAGGACTTCCCTGCTGGTTGAGTGGGTAAGAATCCACCTTGCAACGCAGGGTCGGGGGTTTGATCTCTGGCCCAGGAACTAAGATCCCACACACCGTGGAGCAACTAACTAAACCTGTGTGCTGCAACTGCTGAGCTCGTGTGACAGCCACAGAGTCAGGGCAGCAAAGACCCTGCAACTAAGGCCTGAAGGCAAAACAGGCGAGTATTTTAAAAATGTACAGCAGCTCATTTTTAAAAATAAAGCCACTGACTTACTTCTTAGAGAGATTCTTTCAAAGATTTAGAAAAGAAATAACCTTGCACTCTTTATGAACTAGTACATTGCACACCAGGAGAGCTTGAATCTCCATCATTGGGGTAAAATATTCATATTGACCTCTGAATAGCCTTGTTTTATACTTCAGGGCTTATTTTAGTACATTTAACTTGTGATACCTCAAAAATTACAGAACAGGGAAAACTAATGTAGCACCTTCCTTCCCTCCACGTACCCCCACCCCCCCAATCAGTTCTGATTTTCAGAAGATCCTACTGACCCCAAGGCTTCCAAAAAACCTGTGAGAGGTTCTTACCACCAATTAACATTCTCAGATTTCCCCAGTGGCCCAGTGGATAAGAATCTGCCTGCCAAGGCAGGGGACATGTGTTTGATCACTGGTCTGGGATGATTTCATATGTCGCAGGGCAACTAAGCCTGCAACCACACCCTAGAGCCCACATTTCACAACAAGAGAAGACAATGCAATGAGAAGCTTGCACAACGCCAACTAGAGAGAGGTCCCCACTCGATGCAACTGGAGAAAGCGCTCATGTGGCAGTGAAGATCCGGCACAACCAAAATTAAAATTAATTAATTAAACAAATGAAAGTGAAAATGTTAGTCACTCAGTGGTGTCTGACTCTTTTCAACCCCATGGACTGTAGCCTACCAGGCTTCTCTGTCCATGGAATTCTCCAGGCAAGAATACTGGAGTGAGTAGCCATTCCCTTCTCCAGGGGGATCTTCCCGACCCAGGGATCGAAGTCAGGTCTCCTGCTTTGCAGGCAGATTCTTTATTGTCTGAGCTACCAGGGAAATAAATAACGAAATAATAATAATAATCTGCTTTGCTTGTGCCTCCCTGAAGAGGTTCTGTGACTCATTCCCAGGCAAGCCCCCACCACAGTCTCCCTATTCAAAACAACGCCGCTTCCTTTGTGTTGGCCTTAAACTACATCTGACACCCTTTCTTTCTCTCTCACATACCTCCTATTTGGGGGCTTCAGGGCTCAGTGTAAGCGAGGCCCCCTCCTGGCCTCATATCCCAGCCATGTGCCCTGCATGCTGTCAACTCAAGCTCCGAGTCTCAATGCTTGAAAGCTGTTGACTTTCTGCTACAGAACAACGCCTACCTAATTAGGGTTTGCATGTTATTCCAACCAGCTTTAACATGAACCAGACAGGTTTGAGAGGAAGCAGCAGTCGCTTCCTAATTTTTTGACAGGAATCAGGCCTTTACTTAGAAAAGGATTCATGGGTAATGACGTTGGCCCACACATTTCACCACACACACACACTCGAGCTCTCCAGGGTATGGCTGGAAAGTGGCTTATCTCATCTATAAACTCTTGGACAACGTGCGTGAGTGCTTAATCAGTATGATCTAACACAGAAAGTCATATAACTCGAGGTGACACAATTCCCCAACTATCATTTAATTGGCCTTTCTGCTCCTTCCTTTATAAGTTACTTCGTCTAAATAAAGGGCCCCAGCCTTCAGAAACGGAGATCAAATAAAGTGAGAGGCTGCTAAGAGGATAAACGTGGGGGCTCAAAGAGGCATCTTAATTAGCATTTTCTCTAGAGGGGAACTCCATTTCTGGATGTGGTACTTAATGAACACTTAGTGAAGAGATGAGTGACTCACCACAGAATTCATCCATCCTGTTTATTAAGTTTACTCCGTTTTGTCTTTTGGGGCTCTGGGACTCACGTTTTGAGTCTTTATCAACGACTGCAGTCATTTCAAACAAATAGAAAATTGATTTTAGGTTTTTTTTTTTTCCAGCTGGATTAAAAAAAAAAGTCAGTGTACTTTAAAACACTTGACAGACAGGAGTGTTGGGAGCATGAAAGGCAGGACTGGGCAGAAATACGTCTGATCTGAACAGTAGACGGTTGACAGCAAGAACTCAGAACAGTTTTTCTTTAACAGAAAAGCATCTTTCCTCTTGACCTAACTCAGCAGCTGTACCAAGTCCAGTAAACCTTATTCATATGTTCGCAGGTGGCCCGGCGGTAAAACATCCACCTGCTAATGCAGGAGACACGAGAGATGCGGGTTTCATCCCCATCTGAAAGATCCCCTGGAGAAGGAAATGGCAACCCACTCCAGTCTTCTTGCCTGGAGAACTCCAGGGACAGAGGAGCCTGGGGGACTGCAGTCCATGGGGTCACAGAGAGTCAGGCATGGCTGAGCACACACGCATGTACTGTGTCTGACAAGGAAATTGTGTTATCCGGCTTGCGTGGAAGTCTTAGCCCATAGCAAAGATCTTTAGCTCCTGTCATCTCTTCACTGATCTTGGTACGGCAAGACCACCTACTCTTATAACTAGGATGGGGAGAAGCCCTGCCTTTCCTCCAGATGCATAAGAAATAGAGGATGGCAACACTCTTATGCAACTCTGATCTCAGGCGGCCTCGGCCTGTAGCAGCTTGAAGCAGGGTTTCACTCGCGTGCGGAGGCTGAAGTCAGGCTGCGGCAGGGAGAGCACCGAATCCTAGCCACTGAAACCAGCGGGCGGTGACAACGCTCTCGCCTGCGGGCTTTGTAGCAATGCATTTCCACAGAGATGAAAAGTAGTGAAACAATAAAGTGTTGATTAGGAGGAAAGTGGTATGTGTGAACAGACACACACAGGTGAGCTCAGAGAGGGAATCACACCCTCACAGGAGAGTGAATCACTCATACGGGGCACTTCTTCCGAGTCTCCTTCGGCCATTCATCTTGCTTGCCTGGCAAGATGGATGTGGATAAGTCCATATTTGGTTTATCATATTTGGCCCTACCCTGTATGGGCGCATACCTCGGGCAAGACGGATTCTAGCAAAGAGGTCTACCGGTAGGCGGACTCCAGCTACCACAGAGCAGCGCTCCCTCCCGTTTTGACCGCCAAGGAGCCATTCTGCGCTTGTGTAGTCAGGAATGCCTCCTTGACTTTGAGGAGGAGAAACGTGAGGTCTCTTTAGCTCTTTTCTGGGCAGAGCTGAGCTCCTCCTCCTCTTCATCTTGGAGCATCTGTCTACATGGGGAAAACTCTAGCTGTTCAGCCTGGGGCCCATCTATCTCCTGCCTCGGGTCCAGCACAGACCTAGTTAACCTCTGAATTGAACATTTTCTCATTGTTGCTTTCTAGGCTTTATAAAAAAATACATTAGCAAGTCACCCCATCGCATGCCCACGCATGAGACCATAGAGCACTCAGCAGCAAACCAGGATGCACTGGGCATTCCCGTTACCACGGCACCGGCCTTCACATGCAACACATCTTCTTCAGCCTTCACTAGGGCCAATTAACCAGCTTATTTCTCAGGGGACGCTTAGAGGAACTGAGGCTCACAGAGGCTTTCACTGAGCCCCCAGCTCTGTCTGCAGGACATGCAGGAGTGGAATTCAGACTCACCCGGGTCTGTTCTGCCTTTTAGGCTGCACTGTGCGGAACGTGGGGTCTTACTTCCCTGACCATTGCCTTGAACGTTTGGAGTTTTAGCCACTGGACCACCATGGCTCGTGTTCTTTCCCCCACGTGGACAGGCTACCCCTAAAGAGGCAAGGGTAACAGGGACACGAGAGGATGATCCAGCAAGTGAGGCTGGGAACTCCCTCAGGGTTGCCTGGAAACGGGCTAGCTAGTAACTGGCTCCCCAGTGGGCAAGACTGAACCCAAACTCCACTCTTCACAGGATGGGAGCTCCCCCACATTTCCAGGTGCAGGGCAGATGGCATTTCTGAGTATTCCTTTAAATGTGTGTGTGCACGTGCACACACTAAGTCACTTCAGTCATGTCCCACTCTGTGCAACCCTATGAACTATAGCCTGCCAGGCTCCTCTGCCCATGGAATTCTCCAGGCAAGAATATTGGAGTGGACTACCATTTCCTCCTCCAGGGGATCTTCCCCGCCCAGGGACCAAACCCAAATCTCTCCTGTTTCCAGCAATGGCAGGCAGGTTCTTTAATACTAGCATCACCTGGAAAGCCGCTCCTTTAAATAGGTAGCACCAAAGCTCAGACAGGTGCTTGAGCCTAACGCGTGTTCCTCCATGCAGGTCACTCTCAGGCTTGCCTTGAAACATGAAGACAACTGGAGGCCGGGCTCCGGGCTATACCCCAGACCCACCACGAGTCCAGACATACCCACACTGAGCTATGCAGGATGATGGGCCCATGTGCCTGCTCAGGACAGGGACAGGTGGGCCATCAATTTCTGGCTGCTCCCAAACTGACCACATGTGGTCATTCCTGCACTGCCAAACACAAGTTCTGAGCCCTGGGCTAGTGGCAGTTCCAAGCCAGGAGCATTAACACACAGACGGGTTCACTTCCACGTGGGGCTGGTGCTATAGTCGCTCAGTCGTGTCTGACTCTGTGTGAACCCATGGACTCTAGCCGGCCAGGCTCCTCTGTCCATGGGATTCACCAGGCAAGGATACTGGAGTGGGTTGCCATTTTCTTCTCCAGGAGATCTTCCTGACCCAGGGGTGGAACCTGGGTCTCCTGCACTGCAGGTGGATTCTTTACCAACATGCAAATGGCCAACCTGCAGAGTGACCTTGGTGGCTTTCTTTTAATTTTTCAAAGACCAATCACATTTTGGAGGCTCCCTTCCCCAAATGAGCAAATGACTCTTTGGAATTCTGTATACTGCTCTCTCCAAATTGCCAGAAGAAAACTGAGCTATTTACTGAACTAGGCTGTATTTAAAATAAACAGAATGCAAACCTGATGAACTTGGCCTTTAACCAACATGCTGCTCCATAGTGAGTTGTAGCAAATTAAGGCATCACCGTTTACTTGGGGTCAATAAAGAAATTTCCAAGATTTCTGGGCTCAGAACCACGTATCACACTTTGCATGTTATTTTACCTATTGCCAGACACCACTGCTTTAGGGAAGCACTCTGCATCTAGAATTCGATTTTCCCAGAGCACAAAATAAAAGATGTTTTAACATAAAAAAAAAATCATCACAGTTCAGCTGGGACTAATGCATTCAACAGGCAAAGGAGAGGACGCTCCTGCGAATGCTTTTGCAGCTGCATCTGGTTTATATTCCCAAACGAGGGACTTCCCTGGTGGTCCAGTGGTTAAGATTTTGCCTTCCAACGCAGGGGGTGCAGGTTTGATCCCTAGCCGGGGAGCTAGTATCCCACATGCCTCATGGCAGAAAAAAAATAAAAACACAGAACAGAAGCAATAATGTAACAAATACAATAAAGAGTTAAAAAAAAATAGTCCACATAAAAAAATCTTTTTTTTCCCTCCAAATCAAAAGCATCCATCCTCTGCTACAGTCAAGGCTTCCCTGAAAATCACTTTGGGGAGTTTGTGGCACACAGACAACAGTGACAGCTAATCCAGGGAGCTGACGTCTCTAGCCTTTAGCGTTCAGGTTGTCAGAAAGTGGCCCACAGTTCATCCAGGGTTCATCCCTGCTCAGGCATCTTCTCTGTGCTGGAGCAGAGTTACGGAAACTCTGCCCCCAGGGTAGTCAGCATCAGCACATCACCACTGCATCACCAGCTAACACTCATAAGTGCTTGTTGCGGGGCAGATACATGGATGGCACCTCACACACACTCACTCACTTAATCCTGGAAGTTCTGTGAGACAGACGCCAGCATCGCCATCCCTCTCATATGCAGGAAGACACAGAGGTGCCAGCAGAATTGCATGCCCGGAGCCACCCAGCTGGCGGGTGGCAGAGTTTCGATTCACACTCAGGTCGGGCCAGCTCTGAACGCCAGACTCTCCTCTACTCCAGAATAACTTTCAGCCTCTCCTATGAATCAGAATCCACTGGAGCTTGTCAAATATGGTGCTTCCCAAGCCTGTCTACCCTGCTCCCCTAGAACTTCTCCCAGAAGGGTCCAGGAATCTGCATTTACATGAAGTGCCCGAGGCGGCCCAGGTCCCACACTGCAATGCACTTGCCCGTCCAGCGCATTTCAGCTAGTGTGGATGATCATCAGGAATCTGAGATAGAGGCTGACAGCTCCAGCTGTGGAGCAGGTGAGAACATGACTCTCACAGGAACCGTGCAGCTGGCTGGTCCCCAGCCCAGCTGTGCGATGCTAATGGGTGGCACTGCCAGGGGATGCCAACCGCGGCGCCGCTCTGCCGGAGCCAACTGGCCAGGGCTGTGATCTGACGCGGTGCCACCCTCTGGCCCTGTCTCTGTGAATCCCAGGGGACCTGGCGTGTTCACACTGCTCGTCAGTACTGGGTCTGGTCTCACTCTCACTCACCAATCCCTGGCCCTTTATCAGCAGAGCAGAGAAAATAACAGAGCAACTGCTGAAGGGATAATGAGAGGGAAACCTATGACCAACAGTGCTTAATGCTGGCAGGCAGAAGGGCTAGGTGATGCCAAGATCAGTGTGGCTCCCTGGTGGCTCAGATGGTAAAGCATCTGCGCACAATGCAGGAGACCCAGGTTCGATCCCTGCGTTGGGAAGATCCTCTGGAGAAGGAAATGGCAACCCACTCCAGTACTCTTGCCTGGAAAATTCCATGGACAGAGGAGCCTGGTAGGCTACAGCCCATGGGGTTGCAAAGAGTCGGACACCACTGAGCGACTTCACTTAAGATTAATGTATGATGGGCCAGATGATGGAAAGTAAGCAAAAGGACTGTATATTCTCTGGAGCCAAGGACATCTATTGATGCTAAACTCTGCAGATGGGACAGGAATGTGTGGAAATTATGTCAGCAAATTGGTGTTCAAGCCTCAAGTACCATGAGTTGAATTCCTATGGAGCATGCATGCATTCATGCATTCACCGAATAAACACCGACGCCACGCCCACACCACGCCAGGCACTGTTCCAGGCACAGAGATGTATCAGGAAACAACGCGACACAAGGTCCCTTCCTGTCAGGAAGTTACACAACATGCAATGGGGGTGGAAGGATGCAAAGGTGCATACGAAGCATTTCCCTCTCCAGGTACACGCGATCTGGAGGAAGGCCACCAGTGTAATTCAAACACGGAAAGAGGGATAAACATCTCTCATCCCGCCTTTAGGACACACTGTGAGGATAAGCAAGTGTCCCACCCCACTTTACAGATTCAAGAACTGAGACTCCAGATGCTTCAGTAGCTGTTTCCACCACAAAGCTGGTTAGTACAGGAACAGGGGCATGGGGGTGCAGATGGTGGTGCAGAGTCTATTTAGTGCACGCGACATTCTCAGCATAGGCACCCCTGCGCTCTTACATCAGAAGAGCTTTTTAATTAACCAAGTTCATGTAACTGAAAATGGCACACCTTCGGGAAAATTTAATTCAAATGCAAGCAAGATATTCAATGAAAAACTGAGTTTCCTGCCCAGTCCCGACCCTTCCAGAGAGACAATCGCTATTATCAATTTCTGGGAGTAGCTATTCTATGCAGCTCTTCATTTACCAAGTGTGCGTCAAGCACATAAGATTGTTTGAAAGGCTATAAACAGTAAGAAGGGAACCTCTCAGAATGTCAGATAGGGACCAAGAGACCCAAGTTCCATGTTAACAGTGGTTTTCCTTAATAAAAAGAGAAAAGGAATTAAATATGTCCACGCTGCGCTGCTCCCAATACTTGACTTGAAAGAATTTTAAGACCTGTTACCAGACGCATAAAATGCATCCCTCTGCCCAGTGAGCAAGTGTTTTGTTCATGCGCCTTTGCAGAGTGGCACTGGACAGAGAGCATCGGAAGCCGCTTGACTCTTGGTGTCTTGCACCAGGATTGAGGCCTGCATACCGCCTGCCAATTGTCAGGGACAATTAACACCTGCAGTGGTTACAGGGCAGTACCTTCTTTCCCTGGGAATGTGCATCTGGGTTCATACTGATGGGAAAACCACAAGTCTGCCCCACGGGTTAAGAGTCTCCATGTCTTCACTGGCTTGAGATCCCCAGTCCTAGCAGCTAAGGGCTCAAGACTGACTCATCAATTACCCAAGGGCGCTGTGGGATGGTCTCAGAAGTGTGGCTGGAAAAGGGGACACTCTGATGACCCTTATAAGCAGGATAGAGGGGCTATATTGACTGAGTGCCTCTCGGGGTGAAGTGCCAACCTGGCTAACAGAAAAGGATTCATGCACCACCCTGGAATCGGGCCTTCCCATTTTTAAAGGCAGATAGAAAGAACTCAGTAACCATTGGTTGGAAGGATGGCCAGGTTAGCCAGAAATCCTTCACATGACCAGCTTTTACAATCTAAGAATTTGAACCCTTCTGTATCAATAAAAAGTACACATGTAAAAACAAATATATATTAATGCATATATATATATATATATAATCTAGAAAAATGATACTGATGAACCTATTTGCAGGGCAGGAATAGAAAGGAAGGCATAGAGCACAGATTGTGAACACAGCAGGGGAAGGAGTGAGTGGGTGGGATGAACTGAGAGAGTAGTATTGAAGTATATACATCACCACGTGTAAAACAGATAGCCAATAGGAAGTTGCTATCACACAGGGAGCCCAGCTCAGTGCTCTGTGACAACCTAGAGGGTGGGATGGGGTGGGACGTGGGAGGAAGGTTCAGGAGGGAGGGGAAATGTGTATACCTATGGCTGATTCACGTTGACGTATGGCGGAAACCGACACAAGATTGTAAAGCAATTATCCTCCAATTAAAAATAAATATATATATTTTAAAGTACACATGTTTATTTAGTGCCACTTTATGCGGCCTTGAACCCACCAAGATGTTTCCCTGGAGGTTTACCTGAGATCAAGAGCCTAACCAGCATTCACTCAATCCTTCTCACAACAGTTTCTGTCCTTCAGCTCTTAGCATGGGGCTCAATTACTACAGGGACAGGCAGGAAGAACTGGCACACACAGGCGGCCAGTGGGCCCAGGAGGCTGAGCGGCAAGTACTGGTATCTCCCCACGGAAGTCCACGCTGGATAAGGAGCAAGCCAAGCCAGGAGGTTCTCACGGACCACCGCAACCAGAGGCAGGAATCTACCCTATAGCACTAACTAGGCAGCATCCTATGACATTTGCAGGTGTTGAGTCCCACACCCCTCCTCTCCCTGTGGCGCCCCCAGTGTTGGGAAAAGAGGGTCTACAATGCAAATACAGCATCTCACTCCTGTAGTCTCTAAAGCAAGTTGTTGTTGCTGCTGAGTCAGTTGTGTCCGACACTTTGTGACTCCATGGATTGTAGCCCTCCAGGCTCCTCTGTCCATGGAATTTCCCAGGCAAGAATACTGGAGTGGGTAGCCATTCCCTTCTCCAGGGAATCTTCCCAGTCAAGGGACTGAACCCGAGCCTCTTGCACTGCAGGTGGATTCTTTACCATCTGAGCCACCAGGGAAACCCTGCATATTTAGAAGGCTCAGGGACAAAGACAGGCTGATCACCCTTGCTTTAGACTGAATCCCTCAGAAGGAAATAACCAGCTGATATGCAAAGTCATTCACCTACCCTCAATTCAGCAGATGACAGGGCATCCCAAGTTGCCAAGGCAACACCAGCTGATCAACAAATACAAGCCTGTACACGTGTGGGCACAGGCAGCTGTCCCGTGCCTAACAGCTCCCTGTGAGCAGGGACACACCCCGAAAGCAAGGGACTCATTTCCACATTGCTCCTTTGGGCAAACCTGAAGGGTGCTGATGGCTCTTGCTTCCAGAAGGATTTTGAACATATAAATACAGCACAAAATTTAATTACCGAGACACAAGCAAGGTTAGATCTAACAAATGCTGATAATATTTTGTACTACTGCCTTCAGATCTCTCTCTTTCATTTTATTTTTCTTAAAGAAAACTTGACAGAGTTGAAACCTCCTTTTTACTTCAGCTCAGTCCAAACTTCTCACCTTTCCTTCCCAGGGAAGACTGCTTTTATGATCTCCTACATGACTTTCCCATGTATAATTTTATAATTTTGGTACTTACGTTATTCAGTTCAGTAACTCAGTTGTGTCATTTTTTTTTTTTTGGCAGCTCTTGGTATTTTGGGATTTTAACTTTTACCAGATTTTAAATTCAAAATTTGAGATGTGTGGGATTATACCTCACTGTGTTATTAACTTACATTTCCCTGACTACTGGTGAGTTTTGGTGGTTTTGTCATTAAGTCGTGTCCCTCTCTTGTGACCCCAAGGACTATAGCCTGCCAGGATCCTCTGTCCATGAGACTCTCCAGGCAAGGATACTTGAGTGGATGCCATTTCCGTCTCCAGGGGATCTTCCCGACCTAGGAATCAGACCTGGGTCTCCTGCACTGCAGGCAGGTTCTGTACCGACTGAGCTGTGAGGCAAGCCTCGTACTGGTGAGTCTGACCATCTTTAGTGCTTACTGTCCATTCAGTTTTCCTGCATCTGATTTCTCCACGCTCCCATTCTGTATCCATTTTCCTATGGCATAACCTTTTACTGATTTGTAGAAATTCTCTACATATTTTCCATATTAATTCCTGACTAATTAGGCAGATGACTGTTATAATCATCGCACATTATGCCTTTTAATTCAGTGTATATTATTAAGAAGGTTTTAATTTTAATGTAATCAACTTCTATTTAAAGGTTTGTTCTTTTCTTCCTCAAAGGTCTAAATGTGGGGTTTTGAGTTTCTAGCTGTGTGAGTCTTCCTTGCTGCGTGGGCTTTTTGCCAGTTGTAAAGAGTGGGGGATGCTCTCTATTTGGAGTAGACTTACTTGAAGCGGTCTCATGACCGCTTCTCTCGTTGCCGAGCACAGCCTCGAGGGCACGCGGGCTCAGCAGTTCCGATTCCTGGGCTCTGGAGCACAGGCTCAATAGCTGTGGTGCGTGGGCTTAGTTCCTCCTTGGCGGGTGGGATCTTCCCAGATCAGGGATGGACCCCGCCTCTCCTGCTTTGACAGGTGGATTCTGTACCGCTGAGCCACCAGGGAAGCCCTTCAATACGGTGTTTTTTTTAAAATAATATTGTCCATTATGGTCTTGCTTATTTTTGTCAATTTTTTTCCTAATGTATTTTTTGGTTTTTGCTGCTGGTGTAAATGTTCTTTTAAAACAACATCAACGACAAAAAAGAACTTTTTCTACTTGGTTTGGGTTAATCTATAGGAGCATTATTGATTTTTGTACACAGATCTTGTATCTATCAAACTTCTTACTAATAGTTGACAGATTCTCCATTTTGACATTGATAATCGTATCATCTGCAAATATGGGCAATTTTCTTTGTTCTTTCCTGATTTTACACTCCCATTTTTTTCTTGTCTTATGAAGTACCTAGAACATGCAATGTGATAATGAACGGAAGAAATAAAAGCATCCTGAAATCTTTCCTGAAGTTCCCCAATGAAGTGTCATGCTCACCATAGCTTTTAAGACTTTTTAAAAATCAGAATAAGAAGCTCCCTACTCTTTCTAACTTGTCCAGATTTTTCTGATTTGTTTTTTCTTATTTTGTGTTTTTAATTGTGAATGCATACTATATTCTTTGCAAAACATTTTTTCCCACCTACCTTATGTCAAAGATGTACAAGATTTTTAAAGAAAAGCTGTCAGGGTGCATAACTACTTTTCTTATTCAGGGTCAGAAACAGACAAGAAGAGAGTAAACCTCTACGGCCCCAGCCAGGCTGGTCTAAGTATCCAAGGCTGACCTCCCACTAGGTACCTCCATGGACCATACAGGTCAGCAGCATTTCTAAAGCTGCCTGTTGGAATGCCTTGGGCAATACTGTTTTGATCTGAAATTATCCTTTATTTCCTTTGTGAGGTAGGGGGGTTTCTTATGTGAGCTTTTAACGCCCAACCATTAGCTGTTTATGACACTAGCTCATATACAGTCATTATAAAGAGAAAGGGAACCTCACAAGGAATGAATGAGGTCAGCATCATGATTCTACTTGGGGAAGTTACATAACTTGTCCAAAGTTTCATATCATAAAGTGATGGAACTGGAATTCCATCTGTGTGGCTTCTACGCCCTGCACTTTCCATTGCTTGTGGCACTGTCCCTGAATTTCCAAATATGATGGGTCCTGGGCTTCCCTGGTGGCTCAGATGGTAAGGAATCTGCCTGCAATGCAGGAGACCCCACTTCCATTCCTGGGTCAGGAAGATCTCCTGGAGAAGGGATAGGTTACCAATTTCCATTGCTTGTGGCACTGTCCCTGAATTTCCAAATATGATGGGTCCTGGGCTTCCCTGGTGGCTCAGATGGTAAGGAATCTGCCTGCAATGCAGGAGACCCCACTTCCATTCCTGGGTCAGGAAGATCTCCTGGAGAAGGGATAGGTTACCACTCCAGTATTCTTGCCTGGAGAATCCCAGGGACAGAGGAGCCTGGCAGGCTACAGTCCATGGTGTTGCAAAGGGTCAGACATGACTGAGCGACTAACACTTTCACTCTTCTATACCTGCCGATTCCATACCTCAACCGCCTCAATCAGCCGTGTATCGATCGTGTACTATGTTTACAATCTGCTGATGGCTGAGTCTGCAGACGTGGGACCCTGGATCCAGAGGGTCATCCAAGGGACCTGGGGACCTTCAGAATTTAGTATCCATAGGGGGTTCTGGACCCAATTTCCCACAAATACTAGGGATAACTGTACACCCAACAGAACTACCTCTGGCTTCAGAATGCCCAACTCACAGAGCCACCAAAGCCCTTCTCCTTTATTTTATTTTTTGTCTTCCCAACTACTCTGTGAATTAGTGGTTGGGGTTCCAAACCACCCACTCTGCAGAGCACTGTGAATAATGTAATTAAGCACAGGAAATGGTTCGCTGTTATTAGTCTGCATCCTAGCAATGAAGGTCAGGGGACGATCAGGAAGTTGGTTTCTCCTATGTGGGAATTCAGGGCAGTGTACCAGATGGGAGAGCTGGGGTCACGTGCCTCAGAGAGCAGGCAGCATCCAGGCCGAGAGCAAAGCTGCAGGGATCAGGGCAGACCGCAGTCAGATGAGTGAGTCTCGCTTTAGCAATGGCAAACAGAAGGTGCTGGGCGAGAGACAGGAACTCAGGTGTGCGGATCCCCGCCACCCCCAGCTAGAGGCCTTCCATGCTTTATTTTATTTAACCCTAAAAAAAGTCCCCAGTAGGAACTGCTATTAGCTTTACAGGAGAGTGGACAGAAGCTTAGGGAAGGATTTATCAAAGCTACTCCACCCATACTCCATGCCTCTCCCCACCCCCAATCCTGGGTGAGTTCGGCATCCAGTTCCTCCCCATCCCAGATCTTAATCCTGCCCTTCATCAACCACCTGATCTCAGAACTGATTTCCTAAAACGGTTTTGGAAAAACAGTTGGAAAAAAGATGGTTCCTTTAAAACGACAATACAACGTACTTGTTGAGAACATGGCCTCTGCTCAGACTGCTTAATTCAAATCCCACTGCAGCCTTTTACAAATTTTGTGACTTTGAGCAAGGCATCTCTGGGCCTCAGTTTCCACATGGATAAAATGGGTACAGCAACAGTACCTACTTCAAAGGATTGTTATGAGGGTTAAGAGGTTCATATTTGCAAAGGTCTTAAGATAATGCCTGGCAACTGAGACTGGATACAACCAAATAAATAAATAATTTAAAAATTTAAAAAAGAGACATTAGTCAGGGCTGCAAGTATATGACGGAGAAGGCAATGGCAACCCACTCCAGCACTCTTGGCTGGAAGATCCCAGGGATGAGGGAGCCTGGTGGGCTGCCGTCTATGGGGTTGCACAGAGTCGGACACGACTGAAGTGACTTAGCAGCAGCAGCAAGTATATGAAGGCTTGACTGTAGCTGCAAGATCTGCTTCCAAGACGGTTCATTCACATGGCTGGCAAGGGCACACTGCAGCAAGAAGGCGGCCTCAGTTCTCCGCATAGAAGAGTCCTCCCAACATGTGGCCAGCTTTGCCCCAGAGCAAGTGATTCCAGAAAGCAAGGCAGAAGCAGCAGCATTTATGACCTAGCCTTGTAAGTCACACATCATCACTACCTCATCATCACACTGGTTACAGCACCATTCGCCATGGGAGGGCATGAATACCAGGAGGCAGGGATTATTGGAAGCCAACCTAGCAGGCTGCTTCCCATGGCACCAGGTCAGCTAAATGAAGAAAGGCCTTGCCCTTTAAGCGTCTGGCGTTTGGTGAGATAATCAATGCACATTTATCAGGAGACCAGATGCAGTCAAGTTCCACTGTTGCTCTCTGTTGTTTTATTATCCACTTCCTAAGCCATTTCCAAGGAAGCAACTATTAGGTCTCAATTTCCACTTGAAATAATTTTCTCTACAAATTAGTTTTCAAATTTCAATCATTCTATAAAAATGTTCAGAGTGGTAACCTCAAACTCGAAGTGTGCTACAACTTTCTCCTTCACCAAGTATATCACTATGAAATACTTCCTCTAGAATTCAGAATTCTGCCTCCAGTGCAGGAGACCTGGGTTTGATTCCTGGGTCAGAAGATCCCCTGGAGAAGGAACTGGCAACCCACTCCAGTATTCTTGCCTGGGAAATCCCATGGACAGAGAAGCCTGGCGGCCTACAGTCCATGGGGTCACAAGAGTCGGACACAAGTTAGCAACTAAATCGTCACCAGAATTCATAAGGCTCAAAGCCAACTGAAATTCACCNCTGGAGAAGGAACTGGCAACCCACTCCAGTATTCTTGCCTGGGAAATCCCATGGACAGAGAAGCCTGGCGGCCTACAGTCCATGGGGTCACAAGAGTCGGACACAAGTTAGCAACTAAATCGTCACCAGAATTCATAAGGCTCAAAGCCAACTGAAATTCACCTTGACTGACATGTCTGCACTAATGCGATTGCGGAGACCAGTGTATGTCCCAAGACAATTGTGGGAAAGAGCCCCCCCCTGCACAAAAGCAGACTACCTGCTTCCTCCTCTTCCCACCAGAGCTATGCACAGGAGATGAGCCAGGCTGAAACCTAGAGGGCCAGGAGAGGGGGCAGATGGAGCCTCCAGGAGAAGGAGCAGATGGAGCCAAGACGGGGAAACACCACCTCGCTGAGGGTCTGGGGTGACTTCAAGGTCCCTGACTCCTGCTTCTCAGTAGCTGGGAGAATGTGGGAGCATCAGACCCATGCCCGGGTTTAAGACACGGGGACATGCCACAGCAATGGCAGCTGCCCCCACCAACCCCCAGGACGGCCTTTCCAACAGCGTTGTCGATTCAACCCAGAATGATATTCTTGATTTTGCCACTGCCCTCACTTACCAGAGATGCAACCACAGGCTCCTGGAAAGCACTGATGGGAAGTGTCTCCTGATGGTGAGTATCTTCTATGTTACTTATGTGTATAAGGTTGTTACACGCAGGATAAACAGGTACGGCAGACAGTACTGAGAAACTCATACTGGGACTTCCCTGGTGGTCTCCAAGCTCCCAGTGCAGGAGGCCTGAGTTCACTCCCTGGGCAGGGAACTAGATCCCACATACCATAGTAAGAGTTTTCATGCTGCAACTACAGACTCTGCGGGCCACTCCAGAGACGTGGTGCAAACAAATTACCAAATAAACCTTAAAAATTAAGAGACACTGCCAGACTGTCCCCGGTTTTCTCCAGTAGCAAAGGAGCAAAAATGGCCAGACCTTGGTCTTTACTAGGAGGACAGAGGCCCGAGGAAAGCACAGTGTGTCCAGAATGTTTCACTCTGTGGCCCGTCACTGTCTTTACTTTTGGAAGGTGCCAGTGTCTGACCATCATGACCTCCATACTTGCAGGCTCAGTATATTCTCGAATGTTCCATGGGTAGAGTCATAAGAAAACCTAAAAGCATGGCGCTGGGACTCAGACAGGGTTCACTAGTGGTCACCATCTTCTCTAGGCCAAAGCTGACAGCAGCTGCTGGGCTCTGCTCCCCAACAGGAAACTACAGTGAAAGTAAATACTGAATGGAAATGTTCCTCTTTAGCAGCGAGTATATTTGCTAAATCTGGATTGACTGACAAAGTCATCACTGAATTCAGAATATTCATCCCCATTTTACACTGACTTCTATGATGTTCACTTTGTTTTAAATTTGCTTAAGGACAAATGCTCACCCTGACATTTCAGAAGGGCAACAGCCTTGTAACAATCCAAAGTGTAACCCCACCCTCAAGTGTGAATTCAAACATCAGCTGTGAACTCTTGTCTGAAAGGCAGAGCTCTGAGTAGGAAAGTCCTATAAAAAATTCCCATCAGCCAGGCATGAGGGGCCTTTGAAAGTCTGTAACTGATCACGCTGGTGCCACCCAGAATTTATCCATTTTTTGTCTTTATGTCATTTTTAGACTCATCATTTTGTCCATTTTTTGTCTTTATGTCATTTTTAGACACATAATTCTCAAGAGTTGCTTCTTCTGCTTTGGTTTATCCTAAGATTCAAATTACCTAGCTCTATGCAAGCAAGCATAGCTCTAAGCAGTCAATCCTAAAGGAAATCAGTCCTGAATATTCAATGAAGGACTGATGCTGAAGCTCCAATTCTTTGGCCACCTGATGCGAAGAGCTGACTCATTGGAAAAGACCCTGATGCTGGGAAAGACTGGAGGCAGGAGGAGAAGGGGAAAACAGAGGATGAGATGGTTAGATGGCATCACCCAGTGACTCAATGGACACGAGTTTGAGCAAACTCTGGAAGATGGTGAAGGACAGGGAAGCCTGGTGTGCCAGAGTTGGTGGGGTTGCAAAGAGGCCGACATGACTGAGCGACTGAACAATAACGCAAGCATAATGAATAAACGCTCACCCTATTTTGTGTGTATGTAATTAATTCTTGTCCTTCACTATCAGAGCTCTGATGATCAACACAATAGCCAGTAGTCACACGGGGTTCATACAGTTGAGATGCACCAAAAGTGTAAAGCACACACCAGACTCCAACGACTCAGTGTGCAGAAACAGAATGCAAACTATCTCACTAGCATTTTGTTTCCTATTGATTCCATGTTGAAATATTTGAGAAATACTGGGTTAAATTAAATTAAAATGAACTGCTCCTCTTCCTTTTTATTTTTTATAATGTAGCTATCAGACAATTTTAGACTCTACCTATGGTTTACCAGATAGCACTAAGCTAAGCTAAGCTAAGTCACTTCAGTCATGTCTGACTCTGTGGGACCCCATAGATGGCAGCCTNTTAAATTAAATTAAAATGAACTGCTCCTCTTCCTTTTTATTTTTTATAATGTAGCTATCAGACAATTTTAGACTCTACCTATGGTTTACCAGATAGCACTAAGCTAAGCTAAGCTAAGTCACTTCAGTCATGTCTGACTCTGTGGGACCCCATAGATGGCAGCCTACCAAGCTCCCCTGTCCCTGGGATTCTCCAGGCAAGAACACTGGAGTGGGTTGCCATTTCCTTCTCCAGTGCATGAAAGTGAAAAGTGAAAGTGAAGTCGCTCAGTCGTGTCTGACTCTTTGTGACCCCATGGACTGCAGCCTACCTGGCTCCTCCATCCATCAGATTTTCCAGGCAAGAGTACTGGAGTGGGGTGCCATTGCCTTCTCCACCAGATAGCACTGGGTATCTCTAAATTAGAGATTGCAAACTGGCAGCTGAGGTTCACAAAGGACTGACAGATACTGAGCTATTCAATGTTAGGCCAAAGGATGCTTTTTTTGGAATTAAAAAAATTTTTTATATTAGAACATTCTTGATTAACCATGTTGTTAGTTTCAGGTGTACAGCAAAGGGATTCAGTTACACATACACACGTATCGATTCTTTTTCAAATTCTTTTCCCATGTAGATTACTACGGAATACTGAGCAGAGTTCCCTGTGCTGTACACTAGGCCTCTGTTGGTTATATATGTTAACTATAGCAGTGTTTTCATACAATCCCAAGGATGCTGGTGCTTTTAATTTCATCAACATTATCACTTATAAAATCAGGTGATTCAAAACACAGAAAGATTCTACATTATCTTTAAAAACAAAGCAATCTGGTAACACTGGGTCCGGGATCGCACATTCTTAGATGGTAAGGATGGCCAGGGGGCTTCCCTGGTGGCTCAGTGGTAAAGAATCCATTTGCAATTCAAGAGTCACAGCTGCAATCTCTGGGTTGGGAAGATGCACTGGAGAAGCTAATGGCTACCCACCCCAGTATTCTTACCTGGAGAATTCCACGGACTGAGNGGTCCGGGATCGCACATTCTTAGATGGTAAGGATGGCCAGGGGGCTTCCCTGGTGGCTCAGTGGTAAAGAATCCATTTGCAATTCAAGAGTCACAGCTGCAATCTCTGGGTTGGGAAGATGCACTGGAGAAGCTAATGGCTACCCACCCCAGTATTCTTACCTGGAGAATTCCACGGACTGAGGAGGCTGGCAGGCTAGAGTCCATGGGGTCGCAAAGGGCCTGACGTGACTGAGCGACTCAACAAGCACCACAAGGCTGGACAGGAGCTGTCCTGCTTCAGCTGGGGCACTTGTCCCCAGCCGGCCCTACCGCTCCCCAACACTGAAGCGAACTGTCAGCTGCCGTTGTCACCCCACCCCTGCCAGCATCACACACTCAAATTCTCTCCCTGGTTTCCATAGGCATTGACATTTGAGAGCCCCATTCCGGAGTGGGGTTGGGAGGCACTGCAAGCAAGAGCAAAAGCAGTGGGAAGGGGTCGATCAAGGCATGCCTGCATAAGAGGAAGGGTCCAGAGAGAGAGGCGGGTTAAAGCACTCGCGTTTCGTTGAGCGATCTTTGTCTTTTTCTCTTCTTTTAAGGCTGGACGTCCAAGTGGAGAGGTCCCAGTGGCATTTGTAAATGTATAACTGAATGCATATAGGAAAGAGCCAGAGGGAAGAACAGTGCCTCAGGGACTCCCAGAGGCAGATGAAGTAAAACTGGATCCGGAGTTTGAGAAGAACAGGTGAGTCAAGAAGGGGGTACCAGGAAACCAAGTCTGCCATGGGCTGCTGGCAGGGGGCACTAATGTGCCCAGTCCTGAGACAGACAGTGATGATAACCCTGCCATCTTCTTTTGTGAAAAAGAAGTTTTTTAAAAAAACTTTTATGTTTTGTATTGGGGTATAGCCAATTAACAATGTTGTGATAGTTTCTGGTAGATAGAAAAGGGTCTCAGCTATACATATACATGTATCCATCCTCCCCCAAACTCCCCTCCCATCCAGGCTTGCACACAACACTGATCAGAGTTCCCTATGCTATACGGTAGGTCCTTGTTGGTTATCCATTTTAAACACAGCAGTGTGTACAGCACTTAAACTCCCTAACTGTCCCCTCCACTCATTCTTTCCCCCGGACATGCTCCTCTTTTAATGACAGCTATCGTTTTAGCTCAGGCAATGAGTTAGAGAGAAAAAAAAAAAAACAAACATAGCCAAGCTTTTCACAAAACTCTAGAACACCACAATGTCTTCAAAACAAACTGCTCTTCCCTGTCAACACTATAAATAGTCCCCTGGCCAATGCCTGTCTCTTAAAAAGAAAAAACAAAACACCCCTCGCCGCCCCGCAACCCTGCTTTCCTTTGGCTTAAATCTCTGTCCTCCCCATCCCGTACGATTTTTTAAATTTTTGTATGTGTAGCACAGAAGTGATAAGCACTGTAATTGAAAATACACATAAGAGATCACGGACCCTCTGATAATGGATTTTGAAATATTCTAGATGATTACAGTTCTGCAGCTACTTTTTCCTAGGTAAATGGTAGAAATTTTCATTCTTGTAATCTTTTTACAGTCTCATCAAATATTTTCCCAAGTGATTATGTTGGAGCTGAGGCTTCAGACACCAGTCCTCTGATTCACTTGATAACCTATCAACTGTGGCCAAAATATAAAGGAGATTACGGATGCTTATGGATAACGATTTTATAACTTTCACTCATACCCCTGGGCTGGTATCAGCAAATTGCTTTCTATTCGCAGATGAATAACACTTTGGTTCCTCCGTGAAACGATTAATATCGGCAGAGTTAGATTTGGGCTTGACTGGGATGCAGAGAACTGTAGTGGAAATCTCAGGAATCTTCATTATTATCTTCTTTGCCCCATGACTCTGCAACTCTTTTTCAAACATCAGTTATTTGAACACTCTGTATTCCATTTATTGGTTGTGATTTCATGCTACTTACTTTCATAGACTGAGAAATCTGGGATGCTTTCACTAAAGCATCTAATTGTGCAGTCCATAAATATTTACGTGCCTCTGCTCTACATCAGCTGGGAGAGGGGGGTTACGACACTGAAGAAGCTGGGTCTGATGCCCAGGAAGAGTCTACCCAGTAAGCAGGCAACATATGTTACAAAGTAGGATAAGTGCTGCAGCAGGAGTCCACGCAAAGCACATATAAGAAAGAGTATGGAGGGAGACAGACAGGAAAACCAGGAGCTTATTCACGAGGCGGCAGCTGCACGGGGGCCACTGTGGAAGAACAAGCCTCGCAGTGGGTTAAGGCAGGAGAGAAGCAATTTATGCAAGGCCATGGGCTTCCTTGGTGGCTCAGACAGTCAAGAGTCTGCCTGCAATTCAAGAGACTCAGGTTCGACCCCGGGGCTGGGAAGATCCCCTAGAAAAGGGAATGGCTATCTTCCCCAGTATTCTCTATGGACAGACTAGCCTGGAGGGCTACTGTCCATGGGGTCACAGAGTCGGACATGAGTGAGCAACTAACACCCACAGCTGGATGAACAGCTACGCGGTGGGTCAGGTTTCTAGCAGACTTTGCAGAAGGTCAGTGTGTCAGGATTTTAGCTGAAGGGAAGGGCCAGATTACTGAGAGCCTGATTTCAATATCCCTACAGGGAAACACAGATCACCTGAGTGACTCAAAGACACCAAGGTCAGCCTAAGGCAGTGATGAAAACACGGACGGAGGCTGCTGTGCCTTTCCCTGAGCGTCTGTCACACCCACCATTAGATGGTATTCTACCTCGTTCTGCATAATGGGGTGTCTGGCCAAGCCTGCATCAACCACGTGAAACTAAAGCACGAGGTACCGTGTGTGTCTAAGTGTTAGTCGCTCAGTCGTGTCCGACTCTTCTGCAACCCCATGGACTCTGGCCCACCAGGCTCCTCTGCCCGTGGGATTCTCCAGGCAAGAACACTGGAGTGGGTTGCCATGTCCTCCTGCAAGGGACCCTCCTGACCCAAGGATCGAACACTGGTCTCCGGCATTGCAAGCAGATTCTTCGCCATCTGAGCCACAGGGAAGCTCCGGTGTCTAACAGCGATGTAAAGAAATAGACTAGACTCAGTGTGATTCTGGGACCTGATCACTAGCACCTGGGGACCTGTCAGAAACACAGATTTCCAGGCCTCACCCCAGAACTACAAAGTACAAACTCTGGAGGTGGGGACCAGCGATGTGTGTTGTAGTGAGCCCTCCAGGTGACTGAATTCATGCACATCTGAAAGCCACCGACACAGACATAAAGGTTCTAGTTATTTTCCTAACTGAGCTCCAAGTTTTCATCTCCTTTTAACTCCTTGTGTAGAACCACCCTGTGGAACAAAATGTTTCTCTAGTTCACTTGATTTTTAACTTTTTAAGTACTACATTTTCCACGTAAATTTATTAAGTCAGTTTTTTTTTACTTGTCATTTGGCAGATGATGCCAGACTTCTGATCTGTGTTGTCTTTAAAGTGTATATCTCCTTCCCATTGAGACAGGCTGGGACCCAGGACCCTAGGCTGCAATGCTTGCACCTGGACACACCCCTCCTCCAGCAACAACAGGCAAAGCAACTGTATGGGGCTAAAAATAACTGCGTGCATGCGCAGGTGGGGCAAATTCTGGACCCCAAAGATACAAAGAGACAAAAAATCCAACTGCCACTTTTGAAGAGCCTGGAGCTAAAACAGAGTGTCAGGAGCAAAAGATACTGCGAGAGCCCCTTGCACACCACATCACCCAAGGGGTGGGCAAAACACCCTGGACACACCCCTACCCTGGCCCCACATAAGGAACTCGTGTAAGTGGGCGGAAGCTCACCCACACTCCCGGAGGGGGCAACTAGGGGAACCTGTTACCTGGTCTCGCTTCCCCCTGCAGCAGCAGGGGCCCCAAGAAAGCCTAGCCTGAATTTCTTACCTGGCCTCTAGTCAAGAACCCTGGTCGGTAACACCAGTGGGCCCCAGAAACCCCCTCATCTGTAAACAAGAAACGACTATTTGTCAGGTCACAGATAACAGCCCAGAAACTGGCTTATGGGCCAAAGCCGATTCACAGCAGGTGTTCTTAAAGGAGTCCTCTTCATGTCTTCCAGCCAAACCTCACATCCCGCTAGCGTGGCCAGTGGAACCCCTCTAAGAGATGCTTTGAATAGCTGGTGTGTCTGCTGGCTACTTATATCTTCTAAGGCTCAAGATAATTGCTTTTTTTTTTTTTTTTTTTCCCTGAATGCCTTCAAAATAAGTCACATGTCAGAGTGTCATTTGAGCCATGGCAACCACTGGCAGTGGCACTATTATTATTACTGGCAACAACCACCAAGCAGGCTTTTCATCAACGACACAAATTCGAAGAGAGCAGGAACTCTGTCTTTTCACCGCTGTATCCTCAGTGTCTAGAACAGCTTCCTAGCACCCAGTACATAATGAGCGCTCAGTTAACACAAGCTGAGTGAACAAGGGATTATATTAGCATTTCTAGGAATACGAAAGAAGAACAAGGCAGCTCTGATCTCCTTCTTTGTAAAACACCTACCTGCATGCAAAAGGCAAAGACCTAGATGCTGAGCAGCCCCACAGAGGGGTACGAATGGTCCCTGCTTGTGCCTGGGAGTGGACACACTGGCCTGGACAGCGCTGGGTCTCTCTAGCTGACCACGGCTGCTCGAGTCACCCCCACTCCTTACACTCACCACCTCAGGCATCTACAGAAAAAGTGCAAATGGAGACATACTCATCACATGTCTTAACATTAAAGGCTAAACTCACAGACGTAGAAAATAGACTCATGGCTGCCAAGGGGAAGCGAGAGGTGAGGGGAGGGTGGATCGGGAGTCTGAGACTAGCTGATGCAATTATATATACAGAATGATGAATAGCAAGGTCCTACTGTAGAGCACAGGGAACTATATTCAACGTCTTGTGACAAACGTAACAGAAAAGAACAGGGGAAAGATGCACGTGTGTGTAACTGAATCTCTCTGCTTACAGCAAAATTAACACAAGATCGTAAATCAACTACACATTTTTCAAAGGGTTAAAAACAAGTTAATCATTACGTAAAACATGTTCATAGCCTCATTTTAAACTGTACCTTTATAACAACCAACTATACAGAAGCAACAGCTTACATCAAATACCATGGGCAGTACAAAAGCAAACTGATTTCACCTTTCACCACAGGGCTGCACTATTTAGTAGGGGAGACGAAGTCTCTGGCGTGACCCGAGATGCACTACAGGCATGTTTACACACCGGATTTCACAACTTAGCACACGAAGCAATGTAAATATCGTGCCAATAACAGCGGCATGCTGATCCCTTGCTGAAAAGAAAATATCTTGGCTATACTGGGTTAAAATACATTAAGTCCACCTATTTCTCTTTAATTCTTTTTTTTTTTGTCACCAAAGAATTAAAGCTACATCTGGGGTCCACGTTCTATTTCTGGGGGACTTAACAGTGTCCAGAAGATGTAGCCGAGGAGGCCACAGCAGAATCGGGGAGGAACACTGCCCCAAGCATCCAGCTGCTGCTTACGCTGATGGCTCAGGAAACCCTCAGGATTAAGGCCCACTTTCTGGTCCTCTTTACTGGCGGATTCGGGGACATTCTTCATCTCCTAGCCAAGGCTCGGCTGCCTGCATGCCATCACCCACCCCTAAGACCCCACTACCTGGACACCCAGCAAACAGAGGGCACAGTAGCTGAGCAGCCCCTCACCCACACAGACCCTGCCCACAGGTGCGCCCAGGGCCCACCTCCACTGGCTTTGCCTTCCACGCTCCTCAAGAGAACCTGAACTTGGAAGACAGGACCAAACATGGAATTCTCAGAGCTGGTGATGGGGGGAGAGCTGGAGATGGGGGAGAGCTGGAGATGGGGGAGAGCTGGTCGTTGTGGGAGAGCTGGAGATGGGGGGAGCTTGTGGTGAGGGGAGAGCTGGCCCGTGGTCCTGCTGGTCCTCCTCCCGCCCTGGGCTCCGTTCTCTCCTGTGTGCATGGAGATCCCAGAGCCCACAGGTGCAAGCTCCACATACTCCCGTTCCATCCCACCACTGCTGACAGCACCTTCTAGCCACACCTTGGGTCACTCTCTGCAGGACATGCAGGCTCTAGAAGTGGTCTGGCGGTCCTTGGCAGAGGGAACTCCAGGGCCCCTTGCAACTAGCACTCTAGGGGGTAACCCTTTCACCACTGCACCTTCTGAGGCACACTGGAGGGGAGCTGTGTAAAGCCCAGGGCTTAGGGTACCCCTTGTCTGACCAAAGGACTGTGTATCACCAGAAGGGCTCAAGTTAAAAGACAAAAATGAGGTGCTCTCTATATATTTACAGACACACACACAGGAATATACCCAGCCATAAAACAGAATGAAATTTTGCCTTTTGTAGCAATGTGGATAGACTTGGAGAGCACTGTGCTAAGTGAAACAAGTCAGACAGAGAAACACATATACTGTACGCTATCACTCACATGTGGAACCTAGAAAATACAACAAACTAGTGACTATATGTCAGTCATGTCTGACTCTGTGACCCCATGGACTGTAGCTCACCAAGTTCCTCTGTCCATGGGATTCTCTGGGCAAGAAAACCAGAGTGGGTTGCCATGCCCTCCCCTCCTGGGGAATCTTCCCGATCCAGGGATCAAACACACGTCTCCTGGGTCTCCTGCACTGGCAGGCGGGTTGTTTACCACTGAGTCATGAGGAAGCTCTAGTGAATATATTCAAAGGGAAGCAGACACAGATGCGGAGAACAAGCAAGCGGTTACCAGTGGGGAAGGGCGATGGGGGCGGAGCGGGAGGTGGAAACTATGGGTATACGGCAGGCTCAAGGAAGGACTGTACAACACAGGGGAAATAGCCAATATTTTGCAATAACTGTTCACAGAAAGTAACCTTTAAAATGATATTAAAATTAAAAAATGAAAAAGACAATAATACCAAGGGTTTGTGAACACATGAAAATGTTCCACATCCTCTGCTTACTTGGAAATGCAATTGATCTAACTATGTTGGAAAACCTCTGAGTGGGACTATTAAAGATGAAAGATATTGATGACCCAGGATTTTCACCCCCCAGGTACACATCCAACAGAAATACATGCCGACCTTCACCAAAACTTAAGCATTATAATGCCCATGGAAGGCAGTAATCATGACAGCCCCTAACTGGTCAACTGTACACACGTCCACCAAGAGCATAGTGGATGAAGTAGATGATAAAACGGTGGTACCCATCATGCCATGGGGTCCCTACCCCCACACCCAACAAGGTGAATCTGACAAACAGTGCAGAGCAAAAGAAGCCATACAGAATGGATTACGCACAGCATCATTTCAATAGGCTTCCCTGATAGCTCCCTCGTAAGGAATCCGCCTGCAGCACAGGAGACCCTGGTTCAGTTCCTGAGTCGGGAAGATCCGCTGGAGAACGGATAGGCTACCCACTCCAGTATTCTTGGGCTTCCCTTGTGGCTCAGCGGTAAAGAATCTGCCTGCATTGTAGATGACCTGGGTTTGATCCCTGGGTTGGGAAGATCCCCTGGAGAAGGGAAAGGCTACCCACACCAGTATTCTGGCCTGGAGAATCCCATGGACTATACAGTCCATGGGGTCACAAAGAGTTAGACACGACTGAGCGACTTTCACCTTGAACAACTTGAACAACGTGGGGACTGTTGAGTACTTAGAGCTGGCCTTCTGTATCCACAGACTCACCAACCACAGACCATATTCCACTGTAGTATTTACTACTGAAAAGTATTCACATGTAAGGTGACCCATGCGATTCAAACCCATGTTGCTGGCTCACCTGAATATAAAACTCAAAGACAGGTACAGGTTATCCACATTAATAGGTATCAGAGGGTTGATTACTTTGGGGGATAGTGGGTGGGTAGTGGCAAGGGAAGCCATGCTGGAAGCTTCTGTATGTTGCATTACCTGATATGGGTGGTGGGAATGTAGTGTGAACATTTTATGAAAATTCATATTAAGGCCTCATATTTCCCTAAGCAAAACTTTTGTCAGACATATTACAAGGTTAAAAGCAATGGCAAAAAAGATCAGCAACAAATGTGAAATCATGGAGAAAATAATTTGAAATATCGATTTATACTCAAAATCATTTATAATATAATAAACATCACTATTTTCATCGTGAACTGATAGTATGAAGCCATCAGGATTAGCTAGATGGCATTTAAAAATACTGTTTGTTTCATGTCTCCTCTTTTTATGTGTTGGTTTGTTCCATAATTTAACTTATATTAACAAAGTAATACAAGTGCATAATTTATATATAAATAAAGATTATTATTCTTGGCACTTACAGAAACTTTCTGATCAAAGTTTCACTAAACCAAAGCATTCAGACACTCTTATCTAGATGCGTTCACATAAATATACCATCTTATCTCTCAGGAAAAGGGTACCAAGGTAACCAGACTTTGTGAAAATTTTGCACTTTTAAAATTATTCATAAATCTCCAATAAGGACAGTTGAATCCTCCAGGGAATCCACTTTAAATTTTCATTTTTTCTTTACTTGTGGAAACACAGCTGAAGAGAGAGGTTATCAGACAGACCTTTATCTCCCTTTGAAGCTTCAGAAATAGTCTGGAAAGAGGATTTAGGTCTCAGCACTGGGTTCCCACCACTGGCCCTTGAGAAAAGTCAACAAATTGGATACCAGGCAAGCAGGCAAACCTTGATGAAGGCACAGACCCTTCTTTTCAGAGGGTGACGAAACAAGAGCGAACCTGACCCTGCAGCTCCCCGTCTGGATAAACAGAATTGTTTGGTTGGGAGTGGGGCAGAGGTGCAGTGGCGGAGCTGCAGAACCACGTGAGCGGGAACCGCGTCCACCCCCACCTAGTGTCTCACCTCTTCCCTAGTAACTGTCTTCATTTCCCTCCTTGATTGATGAGCCTAGTTACTATAGACAGATTCATGCTACAACACATGGCAGCATCTAGACCCAAATTAGAGCGCTGCTAGGATTCAGGGATGTTCCCCTGCTGGAGTACCTTTCATCAGGACTCCTACGATCAGAGATCTATACACGTGTTGGTGAATTCCAACTGCCCTCCACCCTGTTTCTGCTCCCATGGCAAATTTCATGTTGATCTCACACTTCTGTCCATCAACACTATTTTATTGCTTTTGGTCACAAGTATTAAATCTTGATTTTCACCGAGTAAAAAATTAGGCCCCACGGCCTCCCCATGTTGCAGCCAAACAAATGTGCTTTCACTGCCTCGAGAAGGAAATAAATAATTTACGTTTAAAAGTGTGCTGAGCACTGGGGCGAAATTCAGCCTTGTGTTTCCTCCTGATGGGTTTTAGCTCTCAGTCCGTCCAGGGGAGTCAATTAAAGATTAAGCTGGAATTAGAGAGAAACCAGCTGGGTTGCCTCAGCTGGACCGCATGCCCATTAGATCAGACAAAGGATGAGGATGAAGGGCAGGGGCATCCTGAGGATTGCTCTAGAAATAAGCAGCAACTCTCTCCTCTCGTCCAGTGACTCTCAAGGCCGTGCTCTGAGAAAAATGTGGGGGAAAAAATCCCTGGGTTGGGAAGATCCCCTGGAGAAGGGAAAGGCTACCCACACCAGTATTCTGGCCTGGAGAATCCCATGGACTATATAGTCCATGGGGTCACAAAGAGTTAGACACGACTGAGCGACTTTCACCTTGAACAACTTGAACAACGTGGGGATTGTTGAGTACTTAGAGCTGGCCTTCTGTATCCACAGACTCACCAACCACAGACCATATTCCACTGTAGTATTTACTATTGAAAAGTATTCACATGTAAGGTGACCCATGCGATTCAAACCCATGTTGCTGGCTCACCTGAATATAAAACTCAAAGACAGGTACAGGTTATCCACATTAATAGGTATCAGAGGGTTGATTACTTTGGGGGATAGTGGGTGGGTAGTGGCAAGGGAAGCCATGCTGGAAGCTTCTGTATGTTGCATTACCTGATATGGGTGGTGGGAATGTAGTGTGAACATTTTATGAAAATTCATATTAAGGCCTCATATTTCCCTAAGCAAAACTTTTGTCAGACATATTACAAGGTTAAAAGCAATGGCAAAAAAGATCAGCAACAAATGTGAAATCATGGAGAAAATAATTTGAAATATCGATTTATACTCAAAATCATTTATAATATAATAAACATCACTATTTTCATCGTGAACTGATAGTATGAAGCCATCAGGATTAGCTGATGGCATTTAAAAATACTGTTTGTTTCATGTCTCCTCTTTTTATGTGTTGGTTTGTTCCATAATTTAACTTATATTAACAAAGTAATACAAGTGCATAATTTATATATAAATAAAGATTATTATTCTTGGCACTTACAGAAACTTTCTGATCAAAGTTTCACTAAACCAAAGCATTCAGACACTCTTATCTAGATGCGTTCACATAAATATACCATCTTATCTCTCAGGAAAAGGGTACCAAGGTAACCAGACTTTGTGAAAATTTTGCACTTTTAAAATTATTCATAAATCTCCAATAAGGACAGTTGAATCCTCCAGGGAATCCACTTTAAATTTTCATTTTTTCTTTACTTGTGGAAACACAGCTGAAGAGAGAGGTTATCAGACAGACCTTTATCTCCCTTTGAAGCTTCAGAAATAGTCTGGAAAGAGGATTTAGGTCTCAGCACTGGGTTCCCACCACTGGCCCTTGAGAAAAGTCAACAAATTGGATACCAGGCAAGCAGGCAAACCTTGATGAAGGCACAGACCCTTCTTTTCAGAGGGTGACGAAACAAGAGCGAACCTGACCC
The DNA here is from genome assembly GCA_006410675.1 of Oreotragus oreotragus. Taxonomy (NCBI): domain Eukaryota; kingdom Metazoa; phylum Chordata; class Mammalia; order Artiodactyla; family Bovidae; genus Oreotragus; species Oreotragus oreotragus. Next base: position 126,909 of record SJYX01013196.1, read on the forward strand.
TGCAGCTCCCCGTCTGGATAAACAGAATTGTTTGGTTGGGAGTGGGGCAGAGGTGCAGTGGCGGAGCTGCAGAACCACGTGAGCGGGAACCGCGTCCACCCCCACCTAGTGTCTCACCTCTTCCCTAGTAACTGTCTTCATTTCCCTCCTTGATTGATGAGCCTAGTTACTATAGACAGATTCATGCTACAACACATGGCAGCATCTAGACCCAAATTAGAGCGCTGCTAGGATTCAGGGATGTTCCCCTGCTGGAGTACTTTTCATCAGGACTCCTACAATCAGAGATCTATACACGTGTTGGTGAATTCCAACTGCCCTCCACCCTGTTTCTGCTCCCATGGCAAATTTCATGTTGATCTCACACTTCTGTCCATCAACACTATTTTATTGCTTTTGGTCACAAGTATTAAATCTTGATTTTCACCGAGTAAAAAATTAGGCCCCACGGCCTCCCCATGTTGCAGCCAAACAAATGTGCTTTCACTGCCTCGAGAAGGAAATAAATAATTTACGTTTAAAAGTGTGCTGAGCACTGGGGCGAAATTCAGCCTTGTGTTTCCTCCTGATGGGTTTTAGCTCTCAGTCCGTCCAGGGGAGTCAATTAAAGATTAAGCTGGAATTAGAGAGAAACCAGCTGGGTTGCCTCAGCTGGACAGCATGCCCATTAGATCAGACAAAGGATGAGGATGAAGGGCAGGGGCATCCTGAGGATTGCTCTAGAAATAAGCAGCAACTCTCTCCTCTCGTCCAGTGACTCTCAAGGCCGTGCTCTGAGAAAAATGTGGGGGAAAATGTACCTAGGTCTCGTTATTAAAATTCTTAACTGGGCAATATTCAGGGGAGTGTTGTAAAAATGAAATGAAATGCTCAGCACACAGGACCACACCTGTTCAGTTCTCATCGACTGCTATAGCAAGAAGTCAAGTGCGTCTTGTAAGCCGTGACTTGTTAAAACGTGACTGCTGCTTCTGATGAGCCGCACCCTGGCAGAGTGGAATAATTAAGGGGATACATAGAGAGATGGGATCTCCCTGGGGGCTCAGTGGTAAAGAATCGGTCTGCAATGCAGGAGACGTGGGTTCAATCCCTGGATTGGGAAGATCTCCTGGAGAAAAAGGGAATGGCAACCCACTCCAGTATTCTTGCCTGGGAAATCCCATGGACAGAAGAGCCTGGCAGGCTACACTCTGTGGGGTCGCGAAAGAGTCAGTCACGACTGAGCTGAGCGACCAAACAGCAGCAACGTGAAGAGGACACTCTCCTGGGGATGGAGCTGGCTCTTGCTGCGGTTCCCATAGACTCAAGCAGGGATGCCATTCTGGGAAGGCGTGGAGCCACGCAATTCCTGGGATGTGCAGGTAAGTCACACTCCGATGGGTTCTCATGGCCCTGCTGGCTGCGGTGTGGGCAGCCTGGGCCTTGGGACTCACTGGGGTGCCTTCACGAATCAGCTGGCTGGCTCTGGGCAAATCCGGGCAGCCCCAGCATTCACTGCACACCTCCTGCAAGACTGGTGGGCAGCCCCCGTTCTTCTGCCACACTTGTCCTGTGCCTCCCCTGTTAGCCACCCAAGTCATCTGTGATTCCAGGGCAGAGGTCTTCCTCCCTAAATGCTGTTTTCTCAGATACTCAGGAGACGGGGCTGGCTGGGGGGTGCATGGACCTTCAAGCCCCATCATCTCCTTCACCCAGAAAAGCTCTATTTGGTCGCTTTCCATTTTGGATGTCTGCCTAAGAATTTGTTTGAATAAAGGATTCCCTAGCTAAAAAAAGGGCAAAAAAAAACAGTTTGGGAATTATTCCTCTGGGTGCAATTAATCTCATGAATTCTTAAAGGAAACTTCAACAGGGCTCTTAAAGTGTAGAAGTTTACTTCCTACAACTATTTCTCATACAGAGAGAGTGAGTGTGTGTCCAACTCTTTGTGACCCCAAGGACTGCAGCCTCCCAGGCTCCTCTGTCCATGGAATTTTCCAGGCAAGAATGCTGGAGGGGGTTGTCATTTCTTTCTCCAGGGAGGAGGGCCTTCCCAACCCAGGGATCGAACCCGAGTCTTCTCCTGCATTTCCTGCACTGGCAGGCAGATTCTTTACCATGGCAACACCTGAGCCCACCCCTCAAAGTCGAGGCCAGACTGTGAAGTTAATTCAACAGGCACTCCTGGCAGGCTAAGCCACTTTAGAGCTGGGGGCCTTGCTCCAACTGCTTAGTGATCTACCGATGCAAAACAAGAAGCCACACCACGTTCCCCACTTCAAGGAATGTGTGGTTGGCGTGACCCGTAGGCGGTCCTTTCCTGGCAACCATCAGCTAACTCTTCCTGTCAGATGTGGCAGGACCTCCTGGGGCAGCTGCCCGAAGTCGGGAGAGTCTGGCCTGCCAGCTGAAACAGGGTGCCAGGGCTTCATGGCAGGGGCCTGCCCCCTCTGGGGCTGATGTGGGTAACCTGGTTGAGCAGTGCGGTGGTGCAGAGGAACATGCGGGGAACCTGGCACGTCCCAGGCAAACACGCTCCCCCACATGCTGGTGCTATGAATGGACCTTCAAGCACATGGTCGTGCTGGAGGCTGGGGAAGGGAGAGCAGTCCACAGAGCTGAGACACCGGGACAGGAACTGAATGTTTACGCTGATGTCCATATTCATTACGCTGATGTTCATATTCAGCCTGGCATCCGTTCCAAGGGTTTTACCAAGAAAGAAGTGAGCGGACTAGGAAAGAGAGGGACACGCTCCTTTTTACAACAGCTTCTTGGAGAGATTCACGGCCAGGTCTGCCCAGGCAGTTCTGGTTTGGGAATTTCGTTCCGAAGAGTCCAAGGTGAATGATAACGCCTATGATGCCAGGAGGACCTGGCACCTGAGCCGATCCTTCAAGGACCTGTAGGATGTCCACAGGCAGGAAGTATTCACAGCGGGAATGGCCAGAGCAAAAAGCCATGAGGTAGGAATGTGGGCTTGTCTGGGAAACGCTGAGTAACTTCAGCGGGAGCTAAAGGGAATGGGGTGGGGGTGGGGGGGGCGAAATGGGAGATGAGAGAATCCAGCACACTCCAAGTGACCTCGAAGGCTGGGTCATGCTTCCCTTTGGCTGGTGATGGCATCTGGCGGGGCTTTCTGAGCAGGAGCAGAGGGTTCTGAGGAGAGCTCTGGCGCAAAGGGTGCACGGAGCTGGGAGAGGAAGGTGGGCCTGGCTGATGCGACAGGAACCCGAGGATCCCAGTCACCCCTCCCCAGCCCAGGATGCTACCCTCCCAGGCTGCCTGGGACGAGGAATGCTGGCTGGCTCTCCGGGGAGGGAGGAAACCTGCTCTCAGCACTTCCTGGACAGCTCTGGTCCCAGGGCAGGCTATTTTTGGCTCTCCCAGGCCTCTGCTTGACAAGAAAGGCACAGCTGCAGGGCACTTCCACCCCAAGGGGACTCACTGTTCCATAAGGGGCTTGACATATGGTCTCCCAGCCCCTAGGGCACAAGGAGGGTGGGTAGGTGCTCTCCTTCCCGGAGTCACCATGTCCTGGGTCTGGGGAAAGTCAGCCAATGGCCTCCGTTCAGCACACACCAAACACTGAAAGCAGGTGTTCCTGGGGGCTGGGTCTGCTCATGGATCACAGGACAGGAAGAGACACTCGCTCACACTGCAGTGACTCCAGCCTGCCCTCTGATCACCCACAGCTGAAACATGCAAGGGAGAATGCCCCCAAGGGAGGCAGGGACGCATGAGCCCTGCAGAAGGGTCCCTGCGCCAGGGGGATTTATAGTCAAGGAGCTGTGTTTTGAAGGGACCCACTGGAAGCAAGATGAGAAATTTTGCAAGGATGAGAGCTTCATCCTAGCCTAGAACCCTCCATCACTGCTCCATCACACTGTTCATTCACTCCATCTTTCACTCCGATTACTTTAAAACTCTCTACTTCCCCAGTCCTCGAGTTCTTGCCTTTCCAACACATCCTCAAAATCAGGGCCCAAGATGCTGGGCTCTTTAATGGCAGAGCTAAGTATTCATCTCCCTTGATGTCTCTGTGCACAGAAGAGTAAAATGGATGTTGAGTGAAAAAGTGAATGGACAAACAAAGGAATGAACGAACGTGACTTGGCGGGGGAGCTCCACCTGAGGGTGGTGTCCTCTTCCCACCCCAGCAGTCCCCTGAGAGCTGGGAAGGGACATAAAGCTCCAAGCGCACAGTGAAGATGGAGGGGACCCGTGAAGGATGCAAGAACTCTGAAGGCAAACAGGCAGGGCACCTGAAAGAAATGTGCTGGGTCTTCCCTGGTGGTCCAGTGGTAAAGAATCCACCTTCCAGTGCAGAGGACATGAGTTCGATCCCTGATCAAGGAACTAAGATCCCACATGCCACGGGGCAACGGAGTCCACGGACCGCAAGTAGAGAGCCCAAGCTTGACAGCTACCGAGCCCGAGCGCCACAGCAGGAGAGAAGCCCATGGGTGGGGCAACAGGGTCCACTGACCACAGTGAAGACCCAGCAGGAAAACCAGAAGCCATACTGTAGCAAATTTTATAGAGACTTTTAAAAATGGCTCACAAAACAAAAACAAAAACAAAAACATTTAATTAGAATAAAAACCGAAATGTGCAAATCCAGCCTCTCCGATGAGCCCGCTTTATTTTTAGTGATGTCCCATTTCAGCAGGTGAAACTGAGTTTCACTTCCCCCCAGGAGGACGCTTGCCTTCTTTGTTGCAGAAGCAGAGCTCAGGGGCAGAGGTGAGGCTGACGGATGGGAGCAGAGCTGGTGAAAGTCGCCATCCTCACCAGCAGCCTGCACCTCAGTAATGAAAGGATGATGAAAATGATACGTGGGGCCACTTAGTACATACTGGGTACAAGGCATTTTGCTAAGTGCTTATCATGCATTATACACTGAGTAGTCACGATATGACTAGGAAATAGACACTATTATTATCACTGTTCGGGGAGCAGGTTTAATGAGATTAAATGTCTGGGTCAAGGTCACATAGCTGGTAAGGTGGGGGCAAAGCAGTGATTTAAACCTAGGCTGTCGGACTGCAAATTCACTTCTGTGCCCTCTGGGGCCATTAACTTTTTTCCTAGCACAGACAGACGGTCACATGTGTTGGCAAAGAGGTAACAAGAAGGAAGGGGAATATAGATTGAGGGTCTCCTAACTGCCAAGTACCATGCTAGGTGCTTTATGCATGTAAACTAACGTGAGTGAGTGAAGTCGCTCAGTCGTGTCTGACTCTTTGAGACCCCATGGACTGTAGCCTACCAGGCTCCTCTGTCCATGGGATTTTCCAGGCAATAGTCCTGGAGTGGATTGCCATTTCCTTCTCCAGTGGATCTTCCTGACCCAGGGATTGAACTTGGGTCTCCCGCATTGTAGACAGACGCCTTACCGTCTGAGCCACAAGGGAAGTCCTAAAACTAACGTGGTACAAGGCTTAACACCAAGAAACATATTACACTTCTCCTCGCGCAGATGAGGCATCTGTACGTCAGAGGAGAAATTGCGGGTCTGAACGCATAAGTGGTAATTAGCCCAAGTGAGGAGGCAGGAGAAGAAGGGGACAACAGAGGAAGAGATGGTTGGATGGCCTCAGCGACTTGATGGACATGAGCTTGAGCAAGGTCTGGGAGCTGGTGATGGCCAGGGAGGCTTGGTGTGCTCCAGTCTATGGGGTCACAGAGAGTCAGATACAAACAAGCAGCTGTACTGAAGAGTACTGAGGTTGGTCATCGATTTAGGGAACCAACAGGAGAGATGGCGTAGAGATAGAGGAGCTGATGGGGTAGTTGAGGGTGGTAGCTTACTCTAAGCACTGAACTAGATTAGAAGTTGGCAAAAAGTTTTCCTGTAAAAGGCCAGAGTCACTATTTCAGGCTCTACTGACAAAAACAGGATTTGGCCTGTGGGCCATAGTTTGCTGGCCCCTGAACTCCCGTTTTCAACAGCAGCTTTCACATTTGAATTCATTCATGATTTGAAGGAATCATGACTTGAATTTATTCTATGAATCTAAAATCATTAGCATATGCTGTCAAAAGGTAAACACCTGGGTAATTATTAAATCTACTCTGGTGGGAAAATTCTAATACACGTACAAATTTTCTAGTGGGAACAGGAAAAGAAGTACTTTCCACTGAGAAGAGAAAAAAAAAAAAAGTGCACATTCCCATACTCTGAGCCCTGAATACAGAACAGATGCTAAGACTTAAACGGACATCCAAATCCTTTGCTCCTGTTTGGAATATGGACCAGAGCTTAGATGAGTCAGTGGTTTGGGCAATTAAGAACTAAAGATCACTGGCGTTCATTCTAAAGGCCATATGCTCACAGAAAGCTTTCCCCTTGTGCCGATGCCAGGCACTGATGCACAGCTCCATTTTCACTGAAGAATGAGGGAGCTTAGTTCACTGAGGAAAGAAAGAATTAAAGGATTGGAAATATCGACATCAGAAATAATCCGGCTTCATAAACCATAATGGGAGGACAGGGCTGTGCAGGACTGAGGCTACAATTCACGGGTGAGAAAAACCCTCTGGTAACTGATTTATGGATTTGACTTTGACCAATGACCTCCAGCAGACATGCTTCCTAGCCTTGGTGAACCTGAGAAATCTAAAAATCTCCCCCGAAGTGGTGATGGGAGAAAACCAACTAGAAGCAAAAGGCATGTTGTTTATATTTATGTCGGAGATTATCCGGTCCAACATCTGATCCAATAATCAATATTTCCATTTTCAATATGTGAGTCAGTGGACAACACTTCCTGAGTGAGGGTCTTTCCTGTGCCTGGTCCCATGCACGTTCGGAGGAGACAACAGTGAGCGAAACGCAAGACGGCCAACGTCCTTGTCGCGTTTGGAGTCCACCGGGGGGACCGTCTGGAAGATACCCTTTTGGGGCTTCCTTGGTGGCTCAGTGGTAAAGAACCCATCTGCCAATACAGGAGACATGGGTTCTGTCCCTGACCCAGAAAGACCCCACTTGCCAAGGAGCAGCTACACCTGTGCGCCACAACGACTGAAGCCCGAGGGCCCTAGAGCCCAGGTTCCGCAGCAAGAGACGCCTACACACCGCAGCTGGAGAGCAGCCCCTGCTCGCTCCAACGGGAGAAACTCCCGCGCAGCAATGAAGACCCAGCACAGCCAACACACATGAATACAGTTTTTAAAAGTATGGGTAATATTAAAAACAAGGAAATACACTTTTAACCTCAACCGTTAAAAGCATTTCTAGTAAGGTGTGCTTGCAAAGGGAAGATCGGCCTCTGGCCCTTCTTTCTTGCGATGTCTTAGGACTCCATTTCCCTGGGGTACATTCCCAACATTTTTCCTTTCCTCCCTAATTCAGCCAGAATGTACTGAGCTATTATTTGGTTTACAACCTAATGAAAACCATGTAGAGCTGCCAGGAGATGCTTCCTCTCAGTGTCTCACTGACAACAGGAAATGTATCAGGATATCCTTGGACAGACAGTTCACTTCTCGCCATGCACCATGAGGACATGGCTGGTTGGTCACAGGCTTGAAGGTAAAGCACCGTGTTATCTGCACACAAAGGAACAGAGGTCAGGCTGATCTTAGCTTACTCTTCCACCAAAAGACAACAGCTCCATAGTGACAGGAAAAAATGACTGTGACAAGTAAGTTTTCTACCTGGGCAATTCATTACTGAGGTGAAAAGAAACACAAAGCCTTCTCTGATAATCAGGAACTCAGATCAGGTTGGCAAAAAATTTGTTTGCATTTGTCCATAGGACATTATGGATAACCCGAACCAACTTCTTGGCCAACCCAATACATCATCTACATGCTTTTACTGAGAAAACATTCCAAACACATACTCAAGAACTAAAATCAGGAACTCAAGAATGAGAAAGTCCCAGGATCCTAGGAAAGGCAAAGAGCAATTAACATCAACTAAAAGTAAAGAATGAAGTATAAATGGCTGCTAAAATTTTGGTTTAAAAACTGAGAATGAAAGCCAAAAACTGAGCTTGAAGACATATTTTATGGTAGAAATAATTACGCAGTGAGAACCTTAGTCTATACAGAATCAGAGACTATAGCCTTAGATTAATTAACAACTGGAAATTGGCTGAGGGCTGGCTGAACAACAAAGGAAGAAAGTCAATGAATTTATTTTTTCAATTGGAAGGAAGATCTTACTCCTAGCTTTTTTCCCCTTATCCATAATGATTAGAGAAATACAGGTCTACAATCTAATGAAAAGCATTACTAGGATTAAAAACAATCTTCCAATTCACACCAGTAATTAATAAAGGGAAAGATACAATATATAAATAAGCAAACACAAAACATAAAATCCATATAAAAGGAGAGAAATCCAAAAAAAGCCAGAATGAGTTTTAAAGAGATAAACCATAATCTAAATATATTCTGTTTGACAAAGTACGTAAAATATAAGCCCTAGAAAGTATAAAAATACAAGAATGCACAGAAAAATATCAGACAACATAAACAGAAAAAACAATATTAAAATGAGATAAAATTCCCATAAAGAAGTACTACATATATAAAATTCAATAATCCCACATCTATGTATTTACCAGAGAGAAATGAAAACATNGCCAGGCACTGATGCACAGCTCCATTTTCACTGAAGAATGAGGGAGCTTAGTTCACTGAGGAAAGAAAGAATTAAAGGATTGGAAATATCGACATCAGAAATAATCCGGCTTCATAAACCATAATGGGAGGACAGGGCTGTGCAGGACTGAGGCTACAATTCACGGGTGAGAAAAACCCTCTGGTAACTGATTTATGGATTTGACTTTGACCAATGACCTCCAGCAGACATGCTTCCTAGCCTTGGTGAACCTGAGAAATCTAAAAATCTCCCCCGAAGTGGTGATGGGAGAAAACCAACTAGAAGCAAAAGGCATGTTGTTTATATTTATGTCGGAGATTATCCGGTCCAACATCTGATCCAATAATCAATATTTCCATTTTCAATATGTGAGTCAGTGGACAACACTTCCTGAGTGAGGGTCTTTCCTGTGCCTGGTCCCATGCACGTTCGGAGGAGACAACAGTGAGCGAAACGCAAGACGGCCAACGTCCTTGTCGCGTTTGGAGTCCACCGGGGGGACCGTCTGGAAGATACCCTTTTGGGGCTTCCTTGGTGGCTCAGTGGTAAAGAACCCATCTGCCAATACAGGAGACACGGGTTCTGTCCCTGACCCAGAAAGACCCCACTTGCCGAGGAGCAGCTACACCTGTGCGCCACAACGACTGAAGCCCGAGGGCCCTAGAGCCCAGGTTCCGCAGCAAGAGACGCCTACACACCGCAGCTGGAGAGCAGCCCCTGCTCGCTCCAACGGGAGAAACTCCCGCGCAGCAATGAAGACCCAGCACAGCCAACACACATGAATACAGTTTTTAAAAGTATGGGTAATATTAAAAACAAGGAAATACACTTTTAACCTCAACCGTTAAAAGCATTTCTAGTAAGGTGTGCTTGCAAAGGGAAGATCGGCTTCTGGCCCTTCTTTCTTGCGATGTCTTAGGACTCCATTTCCCTGGGGTACATTCCCAACATTTTTCCTTTCCTCCCTAATTCAGCCAGAATGTACTGAGCTATTATTTGGTTTACAACCTAATGAAAACCATGTAGAGCTGCCAGGAGATGCTTCCTCTCAGTGTCTCACTGACAACAGGAAATGTATCAGGATATCCTTGGACAGACGGTTCATTTCTTGCCATGCACCATGAGGACATGGCTGGTTGGTCACAGGCTTGAAGGTAAAGCACCGTGTTATCTGCACACAAAGGAACAGAGGTCAGGCTGATCTTAGCTTACTCTTCCACCAAAAGACAACAGCTCCATAGTGACAGGAAAAAATGACTGTGACAAGTAAGTTTTCTACCTGGGCAGTTCATTACTGAGGTGAAAAGAAACACAACGCCTTCTCTGATAATCAGGAACTCAGATCAGGTTGGCAAAAAATTTGTTTGCATTTGTCCATAGGACATTATGGATAACCCAAACCAACTTCTTGGCCAACCCAATACATCATCTACATGCTTTTACTGAGAAAACATTCCAAACACATACTCAAGAACTAAAATCAGGAACTCAAGAATGAGAAAGTCCCAGGATCCTAGGAAAGGCAAAGAGCAATTAACATCAACTAAAAGTAAAGAATGAAGTATAAATGGCTGCTAAAATTTTGGTTTAAAAACTGAGAATGAAAGCCAAAAACTGAGCTTGAAGACATATTTTATGGTAGAAATAATTACGCAGTGAGAACCTTAGTCTATACAGAATCAGAGACTATAGCCTTAGATTAATTAACAACTGGAAATTGGCTGAGGGCTGGCTGAACAACAAAGGAAGAAAGTCAATGAATTTATTTTTTCAATTGGAAGGAAGATCTTACTCCTAGCTTTTTTCCCCTTATCCATAATGATTAGAGAAATACAGGTCTACAATCTAATGAAAAGCATTACTAGGATTAAAAACAATCTTCCAATTCACACCAGTAATTAATAAAGGGAAAGATACAATATATAAATAAGCAAACACAAAACATAAAATCCATATAAAAGGAGAGAAATCCAAAAAAAGCCAGAATGAGTTTTAAAGAGATAAACCATAATCTAAATATATTCTGTTTGACAAAGTACGTAAAATATAAGCCCTAGAAAGTATAAAAATACAAGAATGCACAGAAAAATATCAGACAACATAAATAGAAAAAACAATATTAAAATGAGATAAAATTCCCATAAAGAAGTACTACATATATAAAATTCAATAATCCCACATCTATGTATTTACCAGAGAGAAATGAAAACATAGAACTGTGGGCAAGTGTTCATAGGAGCATTATTCATAATAGTAAACTGGAAACAGCCCAATGTCCCTTGACTGGCATATGGATAAACAAACTGGTATGTCTATACAATGAAATATTATTCAGCAATCAAAAGGAATCAACTACAAGTAGTGTTCCAACACTGCTGAATCTCAGAAGCATTCAGCTGAATGAAAGAAGTCAGACACAAAAGGCTACATACACAGTGGTTCCATTCACATGACATTCGAGAAAGACAAGTCAGTAAGGGTAGTATTTAGACCAGGGGCTGCCAGGGGCCAGGAAAGGCAGGAGGGGGTGGTCGGGGAAGAGGGCAGAGACAACTTCCAGCGGTGATGGAACTTCTATATCTGGATCACAAGGGTGCTCACACAACGATACACAATTGTCAAAACTCAGACTGTACACTTGAAAGAGTACATTTTATCAGAGGTAATATCTCAAAAAATCTGACTTTTAAAAAAGAAAGGAAAAATAACAAGGTCATTTCATATAAGAAAGATGACATGAAGAAAGTCTATTTGACTTCAGCATCTGAAAATTAGCAACAAGGAGACATTGAAAAAACAGCATCATATGGATGAGCTCAGTACTCCTTTTTCAGCCTTGGATCAACAATTTTTTTTTTTTTCAAAAGGAAAACAGAGAATCATGATTTAACAACATTACATGTGAATAACTAAAAAGCAAACCATAGCAAAGTCTACCAGACGAAAACTGATAGTCTCTCCTTAGGTATTTTCTACTTATCACAGCTCTCTCAGATGGTCATTATGCCCAGCTGGCAGACAAGGAAGCTGAGACAGGTAAAGACTCGGCGGCATGGCAAAGGCCTCACAGGGAATGGAAGAGGGCTCAAACTCAGGTCAGCTGACCTACAGTTTTGGGGGCAAAGGACGGGGGAAGGGATAGTCAGGCATGGACATGTGCATACACTATATTTAAAGTGGGTAACCAACAAGGACTGGCTATATCATACAGGGGACTCTGCCCAATGTTAGGTGGCAGCCTGGATAGCAGGGGGAGTTTTTTCAATTAAATGTACTGATTTTTAATTGAAGGGCAATTGCTTTACAGTTTTGTGTCTTTTTTTTTTTTTTTTTGCCAAACATCAACATGGATCAGCCATAGGTACACCTATGTTCCCTTGGGAGGGAGTCAGAAGAATGGGCACATGTGTATGTATGGCTGAGTCTCTTTGCTGGGCACCTGAAACTACATTGTGCCCATTCACAGCATTGTGTGTTCACTGGCTATACCTCAATACAAAATAAAATGTTTAAGAAAAAACACGGGTTAGTTGTCATCAATGTGACAGTAGCCAATCCTAATAATATTGGGCTGGCCAAAAAGTTCATTTGGGTTTTACTGTAAGATGGAGTGGAAAACCTGAACACACTTTTTGGCCAATCAGATACTGTTTGTAAGTCTGTCAACTATTAAATGTAGAATGCAGCATTTCCTTACGTCTCCTCTCATTTCTGTTCTTCCACTGTACAACAAAGAGCAAAACAAATTTTTGTGGAATTTGTCCTTCTAAGTTTCTGGAGTCTGACGTCAGCCAAATCACATGATCTGATACACCTAAAACCTACACCTTAAATCATATAAATCCAAGACTGCATTAAGCAATGATTATAGAGAAATACCACTGCTTGTAAACCATGTCCAAACACACAAAAAGGCAGAATAGAAAGTAAATACGAATATGCCTGCCAATGTTCCTTTGGGTTGCCATTCATAACTGTGCACAGTCACCCCTTCCATTTCACCCCTCCCCACTGCTCCTGTGATCCACCAAAGCCCACGGGATACAGGCAACAGTCTGGACCTGTGGGCAGAGAGGCCCTATCTCAGACTAGGGGGTCACAAAATTCTCCCAGGAGAATCTGATGCCAGATCTCACTCTGAGGGATAAATAGGAATTATCCAATAAAGACAATGGAGCCAATGAGGGAGAGTATGGTAAGCGGAAGTCTCGAGGGATGATGGCACATTCTGGAAGCAGATCACATATATGGTTACAGCGATGCTATCCAATAGGGTACCCACACCCCACACAGAACTATTAAAATGCAGCTGGTCCAAACGAAGGTGCACTGAAAGTGTAACTCACACTGGGTCTCAAAAAATTAGTATCCAAGGACAATTGTGAAATAGCTAATGTATCAATTGTGAAATAGCCTTCTGTATCAATCAAGTGTCAAAATGATATTGTAGATATTTTGGATTAAATATAGCATCAAAATTAGTTTCACCGGTTCCTACTTTTTTTTTTTTTTCTTACTGTAGCTACTTTACTTTTTAAGGTAGTAGAAAATTTACAATTACAGCTTGCATTTTTGGCTCCTGTCATATTTCTCTTTTCTTTCTGGTTCCACCTTACAGCATGAAACATCTTAAGTTCCCTGACCAGAGAATGAACCCAGGCCCTCAACACTGGTAACTCTGAAACATAATCGCTGGACCACCAGGGAAGTCCTTCCCATTACATCTCTACTATCTGACAGAATGGAACTCAGAGTGGCTGCAGATGATGATAATAACAGACATCAGATTATTTTTCATCATGATAGTGAATATTCATGGAGCGCTCTGTGTTCTAAGCATCCACCAGGGTTAGCAATCCAATAGTCCCTACAGTTCTTAGAGGCAGGCTCTGCACTCCAGTATTTCCATTTTAAAGGATGAAGAGCTTGAGGCAAAATACTTTTGCTTCCTGGTCACATAGCAAGGAGCAGAGAGCAGAGATTCAAACTCCTTTTTGGTCCAGAACCTCCCCTCCTAGATGCATAAGATACAGAAGGAGCTTGTGTTGTCTTCTTCAAGGTAATGGAGGCCAGGAAGAATGCTGGAAGAGAGCCTTGTATCAGAAGCAGCCCAACTTCCCACCTGCAGGGAAACAAGCTGAGCCTGGAGCTGGGAGAGCAGAGTCCCAGTGAGCCCGAGGACCCATTGCCAGGCTATAAAATCCACCTGAGAGCAGTCCCGTATCAAGACATTACTCCACTCCTACTCTGAAGACACAGCCCAGCACACTTACATATCGATTATATCTCAATAAAGCTGGAACAATTAAAAAATAAGCTATGCATGGTTAAAACTTAAGGAAAAAAATCCTCTGCCTATAGAATATCTTTGTTTCTATCCACCCTCTCCCCAGGGCAGTCTGGGTCCCTTACCCCAGTCAGCACACACATGCTCTAGGCTGTGGACTGCCTGGCCATGCTTTGAGAAATAATACTAACTGAATGATTTTGAATGCCTATTTCTTGCAGAGTAAATACCGACCGTTTTTTTAGTCCCCTGTGTACACACCGCCTGTCTCTGGCATCCTAACAATCACAGAGAGTTGCTGCAAGCCAAACCAGTACCCCGATGTCACAGGCAGAATGTCACACCCACTGTGAGGCTCGAGGAACTGCCCAAGGTCACACTTCAGCCTAAGGTCCGCCTTCTTCAGGGCACGAGGTCCTACCCGGCTCTGTCGCAAGCGCTGCTCTCCAGGCTGCTGTATGCCAGGGGAGGCTCTTGCCTGGAGCGCCCCCTGGGTGCTGGGGTGGGAGTGCAAGGAGAGAGTGGGATGGAAAAAGGGAGTGGGAGGAGGGAGCCACGTTTGCAAGGAAGGGTCAAGCTGGACACAGGCCCACAACCACCATCTGGGTTTGCAGGCCGCACTCCTGGCCTGGGAACCTGCTGCCATGGAAACTGATCATCAGTGAGCATCTGGGCAGAATCCGGCCTTTGAAAACAATCCACTTTATCAAAAGGGCTCACACCCATGTCTGTGGGTGTGACAGCTGGCTCAGTTCAGAGCTAATCCTGCAGTTTACCCCATATCTTCTCCTCCCTATGGACCACAGCTTCCTGTGTTCTCTGCCCCTGTGTCCAGGGAGCCAAGATCAGGGGTTACTAAGTGTGTGAGGCTGGACAGGTTTGGGGAGGTGGGGGGGGTGTGCAACATAGAATGTGGATCCTGCCAGCCCCAGGCAAAGGTATTCAAATTCAGTTAAAAACAGTGCAGTTCTGACAGCCAATTGCAGCACATCAGGCTGCCAGTTCTCAAGCTCAGCCTGGGGCTTGACACTCTCTCTCCAAGTTCTTTTCCAGTGCCTCCCTTAAACGGTAAAGAGGGCACATGCTAGCTGATGTTAACTGAGGATTTACTTTATTTGCACTGGGCTTCCCTGGTGGCTCAGATGGTAAAGAATCCACCTGCAAAGCAGGAGACATGGGTTCGATCCCTGTGTCAGGAAGATCCCCTGGAGAAGGAAATGGCAACCCACGCCAGTATGCTTGCCTTGAGAATCCCATGGACAGAAGAGCCTGGAGGGCTACAGTCCACGGGGTCCTGAAGAGTCAGACGCGACTGAATGACGAACACTTTCACTTATTTGTGCTAAGTCATTTCATCTCATTAAAAGAAAATGATGTATTCTACTTATTTTACAGACAAGAACCTGTGACACAGAGAAATCAAATGAACAACCCACAAGCACACAGTGAGGAGGCAGAGATGCTGGGTGGGAACCCAGGCAGCCAGACACCCAGGCTCCCATCCTCTGGGAAGGGTATCTAGCACACCCAGCAAGGTGTGCTTTCCGATGAAGAAATCATCTTCTCTTTTGATGCAAAATGGGCCACTAGCTTTATCACAACACTTGGAGAGACCCTACACTTGCCCCCTGTAGACAGGCTGGAAGCGGTCTGCCTTCTTGGAGGGATCCTGCCTCTTTGAGAGAAAGGAAATGCAGGTGGCCAAGAGGATCTGAAAAGGTGATCAACACTGCTAATCATCAGGGAAATGCAAAGCAAAACCACAGTGAGATATCACCTCAGACTTGTCAGAGAGGCTGTCATCAAAAGAACACAAATAAGTGTTGGTAAGGACACAGAGAAAAGGGAACCCTGTACATTGTTGACGGGAATGAAAATTGGTGCAGCCACTGTGGAGTCTCTCAAAAAAACTAAAAACAGAGTTACTATAGGACCTGGTATTGATATTAACAATTCCACTCCTGGGTTTATTTTAAAAAACACTAACTCAATATATGCATGCCCCCTCGATGTTCACAGCAGCATTATTCGCAACTGGCAAGATATGGAGACAACCTATGTGTTCATCAACAGCTGGATAAAGAAGATGTGGTGAATACGTGTGTGTGCTTCCTTGTGTGTGTGTGTACATTATCTCTATCTGTGTGTGTGTGTGTGTGTATACATTCTCTCTATCTGTGTGTGTGTGTGTGTGTACATTATCTCTATCTGTGTGTGTGTGTGTATACATTATCTCTCTCTGTGTGTGTGTGTGTGTGTGTGTATACATTATCTCTGTGTGTGTGTGTGTGTGTGTACATTATCTCTATCTGTGTGTGTGTGTATACATTATCTCTATCTGTGTGTGTGTGTGTGTGTATACATTATCTCTATCTGTGTGTGTGTGTATATACATTATCTCTCTCGATCTGTGTGTGTGTGTGTACATTATCTCTCTCTTTTTCTCTGTGTGTACATTATCTCTATCTGCGTGTGTGTGTGTGTGTGTGTACATTATCTCTATCTGTGTGTGTCTGTGTGTGTGTACATTATCTCTATCTGTGTGTGTCTGTGTGTGTGTACATTATCTCTCTCTATCTGTGTGTGTCTGTGTGTGTGTACATTATCTCTCTCTCTA
The DNA here is from genome assembly GCA_006410675.1 of Oreotragus oreotragus. Taxonomy (NCBI): domain Eukaryota; kingdom Metazoa; phylum Chordata; class Mammalia; order Artiodactyla; family Bovidae; genus Oreotragus; species Oreotragus oreotragus. The sequence continues at coordinate 143,409 of SJYX01013196.1, forward strand.
TGATGTGCGGTGCTGTGCTTAGTTGCTCAATCGCGGCTGACTCTTTGAGAACCCATGGACTGCAGCCCGCCAGGCTCCTCTGTCCATGGGATTCTCCAGGCAAGAATACTGAAGTGGGTTGCCATGCCCTCCTCCAGGGGATCTTCCCAACCTAGGGATTGAACCCAGGTCTCCCGCACTGCAGGTGGATTCTTTACCGATGGAGCCACGAGGGAGGCTCAAGAACACTGGAATGAGTAGCCTAGCCCTTCTCCAGGGGATCTTCCCGACCCAGGAATTGAACTGGGGTCCCCTGCACTGCAGGTGGATTCTTTACCAGCTGAGCTACAAGGGAAGCCCTATATATATGATATGTATACATAAAAGAAGCAAATTTTCCCACTTACAGCAAGATGAATGGACTCGGAGGGCATTATGCTAAGTGAAATAAGTCAGAGAAAGAAATACTGTATGGTATCTCTTATAAGTGGAATATAAAAAAAAAATGCAACACACTCTTGAATGTAACAGAAACGGAGCAAACTCACAGATAAACTAGCAGTGACAGCATAGGGATCAGGGAGCAGGAAGCACAAACTACTGGGTGTGAGACAGCTTCAAGGACGTATTGAACAATCTGGGGAATACAGCCGATGTTTTCTAACGGACAGTACATGAAAAGTAACCTTTGAAAATTGTATTAAAAAAATACAAAGTAAAAAAAAAAAATTAAAGAGAAATCCCCTGAAACTTCAGCAATCCCTCTTCCAGAGGCACCTGGTTCTCCACGGCCTTGGGTCTACCCACCTGCCCCAGGCTAAGCTGACTTCCCACAGGCAAGTTCCCCCTCTGCCTGGCTGCTTCCACCTTCCAGCATCCTCCTCCCCCTTCCTGGACCCCTCCTCCACCTTCTGGTCCAGACAGTGACTCAGCTGAGACGTCCCTCACCCTCCTCAGGCCCCTCTAGGCTAAGACACACGCCCCCAGCTTAGTGGCCCCCTCCCGAACATCAGCAAATACTCCCAGCACAGGAAGGAATTTGCACAATTCATTTTTATTCATGAGTCTGTCTCTGAAAACTTCACCAGCTCCTCCAGGACACACCGCAAATATATACTGCAAATAGGCCTGCAGACACCCAACAAACAAACCCTGCAGACAGTAACAAAAGTCCGGGAAATAAAAAGTCAATGGTGTCCCTAAACTTGTGTGTGAAAGTGTGAGTTGCTCAGTTGTGTCTGACTCTCTGCAACCACATGGGCTGTAGTCTGCCAGGCTCTTCTGTCTAGAGAATTCTCCAGGCAGGAATTCTGGAGTGGCTAGCCATTCCCTGCATCAGGGAATCTTCCTGACCCAGGGATCAAACCTGGGTCTCCTGCATTGCAGGCAGAGTCTTTACTGTCTGAGCCACCAGGGATGTCCCTAAACTTAGGTCAGTCTAAACCCTGTCTCTTATACACATCTAGATGTGTATAAGAGACAGGTGTGTGTGTGTGTGTGTGTACATTATCTCTGTCTGTGTGTGTGTGTATACATTATCTCTATCTGTGTGTGTGTGTGTACATTATCTCTATCTGTGTGTGTGTGTGTACATTATCTCTATCTGTGTGTGTGTGTGTATATACATTATCTCTGTGTGTGTGTATACATTATCTCTATCTGTGTGTGAGTGTGTGTATACATTATCTCTATCTGTGTGTGTGTGTGTACATTATCTCTATCTGTGTGTGTGTATATACATTATCTCTCTGTGTGTGTGTGTGTATACATTATCTCTATCTGTGTGTGTGTGTATATATACATTATCTCTCTCTATCTGTGTGTGTGTGTGTGTGTGTATACATTATCTCTATCTGTGTGTGTGTGTATATACATTATCTCTCTCGATCTGTGTGTGTGTGTGTACATTATCTCTCTCTTTTTCTCTGTGTGTACATTATCTCTATCTGCGTGTGTGTGTGTGTGTGTGTACATTATCTCTATCTGTGTGTGTCTGTGTGTGTGTACATTATCTCTATCTGTGTGTGTCTGTGTGTGTGTACATTATCTCTCTCTATCTGTGTGTGTCTGTGTGTGTGTACATTATCTCTCTCTCTATGATGTGCGGTGCTGTGCTTAGTTGCTCAATCGCGGCTGACTCTTTGAGAACCCATGGACTGCAGCCCGCCAGGCTCCTCTGTCCATGGGATTCTCCAGGCAAGAATACTGAAGTGGGTTGCCATGCCCTCCTCCAGGGGATCTTCCCAACCTAGGGATTGAACCCAGGTCTCCCGCACTGCAGGTGGATTCTTTACCGATGGAGCCACGAGGGAGGCTCAAGAACACTGGAATGAGTAGCCTAGCCCTTCTCCAGGGGATCTTCCCGACCCAGGAATTGAACTGGGGTCCCCTGCACTGCAGGTGGATTCTTTACCAGCTGAGCTACAAGGGAAGCCCTATATATATGATATGTATACATAAAAGAAGCAAATTTTCCCACTTACAGCAAGATGAATGGACTCGGAGGGCATTATGCTAAGTGAAATAAGTCAGAGAAAGAAATACTGTATGGTATCTCTTATAAGTGGAATATAAAAAAAAAATGCAACACACTCTTGAATGTAACAGAAACGGAGCAAACTCACAGATAAACTAGCAGTGACAGCATAGGGATCAGGGAGCAGGAAGCACAAACTACTGGGTGTGAGACAGCTTCAAGGACGTATTGAACAATCTGGGGAATACAGCCGATGTTTTCTAACGGACAGTACATGAAAAGTAACCTTTGAAAATTGTATTAAAAAAATACAAAGTAAAAAAAAAAAATTAAAGAGAAATCCCCTGAAACTTCAGCAATCCCTCTTCCAGAGGCACCTGGTTCTCCACGGCCTTGGGTCTACCCACCTGCCCCAGGCTAAGCTGACTTCCCACAGGCAAGTTCCCCCTCTGCCTGGCTGCTTCCACCTTCCAGCATCCTCCTCCCCCTTCCTGGACCCCTCCTCCACCTTCTGGTCCAGACAGTGACTCAGCTGAGACGTCCCTCACCCTCCTCAGGCCCCTCTAGGCTAAGACACACGCCCCCAGCTTAGTGGCCCCCTCCCGAACATCAGCAAATACTCCCAGCACAGGAAGGAATTTGCACAATTCATTTTTATTCATGAGTCTGTCTCTGAAAACTTCACCAGCTCCTCCAGGACACACCGCAAATATATACTGCAAATAGGCCTGCAGACACCCAACAAACAAACCCTGCAGACAGTAACAAAAGTCCGGGAAATAAAAAGTCAATGGTGTCCCTAAACTTGTGTGTGAAAGTGTGAGTTGCTCAGTTGTGTCTGACTCTCTGCAACCACATGGGCTGTAGTCTGCCAGGCTCTTCTGTCTAGAGAATTCTCCAGGCAGGAATTCTGGAGTGGCTAGCCATTCCCTGCATCAGGGAATCTTCCTGACCCAGGGATCAAACCTGGGTCTCCTGCATTGCAGGCAGAGTCTTTACTGTCTGAGCCACCAGGGATGTCCCTAAACTTAGGTCAGTCTAAACCCTTGGGACCCTGTTTTCTGGGACCCACTGCTGCCCCTGCATTTGTCCTTAGTGTCAGATCCCCGTGAAGGCCCCAAGTGGTGCCCACACCCGTGGTCATTACAGACAGCAAAAGGCCCCCAGCCTGGCCTCCCAGGTCCGGGGACACTGTCTCTCCCGCTTGTCACTGATCTCTTGTCTGCCACCACGGAACCACAGGGCTCACAGACAGAGTACGTCTTACTTAATACAGAGAATATACAAAGAAAAAGTCAACTGTGAGCCAGGAATGATGACAAGTCTGAAGGAAATAATTTTGCTGAAGTTTCCGGATCACAGTCTCTAATCTGTCAACAGAGGAAACGTAACGGGAAACCCCCAGTATAATAAAAACGCTATCCCTCACGGTCACAACACTGCGGTCTCCCTCTGGCCTGTCTGCAGGCACCTCGGGGGTCTCCACGCTCGGACCCCAGACATCTGAGCAACACACCTCCTTTAAGAACCTGCTTTCATCTTAATTCAGGTCTTCCCAGCCTTAGCACTAGTGACATTTAGTGCTGAGTAATTCTTTGTTGTGGGCGGCGTTGTGCATCTCAGGATATTGAGCAGCGTGCCTGGCCTCCATCCACTAGATGCCTGTTGCATCCTCCCATCCTCAACAACCTAACATGAATCCAGACATCGCCAAACATCCTCTAAAGGACAAATTACCCCAGATTGAGAACCACGGTCTTAACTCACGTCGTCCCCTGCGGTCACTCAGGCAACTCCATCTTCCTCAAAGGAACCATTATTTTAGACATGTATGCTGCGTGCTAAGTCACTCAGCCATGTCCATCTCTTTGCGACCCTTTGGGCTGCAGCCCACCAAGCTCTTCTGTCTATGGGATTCCCCAGGCAAGAACTGGAGTATGTTGCCATGTCCTACTCTAGGGGATTCCTAACTCACGGATTGAACCCAGGTCTCTTTCGTCTCCTGCAATGCAGGCGACTCTTTGCTGCTGAGCCACCACCGAGTAGGCCCTTATTTTATACACTCAGACAAAAATCCTAGCTTCCTCCTGTGTTCTTCCAGTCACCCACCGATGCCCATTCATTGCATTGTTAGTTAACCGAGGCTTGAATCTAATTTCGATCCCTTATTAGCCGTGTCCTCTGACTATTCAGGTAACCTCTGTGCAACTGCTCCGAGTCACCAGAAGGAGATGACCACTGTCAACTTCAGATGAGATCGGATGGGCAGCACCTGGCTGCAGTGGGCCCGCAGGAACTTGTTTGTTCCTGGATATCCGTTACCATTTCTTTTCTGGGGACTGAGGAAGCAGAGAGTTGAAAGTCCTCACCCTTCCATCTCAGTCCCCTGCCCCAAGGCTCACCCCCTGTGCTTTCCAGGGCTTGTGTGGATGGGGGCACATTTCATCTCATAGCCGAGACCTGCAGAGGACCAGCGAGTAACAGAAAGCAAACTGCGGGCAATGTTAGGACGCTCCCTGGGCCTCAGTTCTCACCCAGAGTACAGGTCAGTACACAGCAGCTTCCTGGGGTCCTGTTCACGGCAGCCCCCTCCTCTCCATTCCCATCCCTACCCCAGCACCGGACCCACGTGAGCCCACAGTCTGTGTCCGAGAGGTTTCTCCACACAACCACAGCCAAATGTTTCCAAATGTGGCACCACTGATACAAAAGTCTATGTAAAACTCTTGCACGAAGCATTTTATTCAGTTCATTCTCAGTACTCATGAACCACGTAATTCTGCTCCATGTAGGTGCTGCAAAGACTGAATTAGTGAACACTGAACCACTGCTCCCAGGGGAACTACATGGTGAGTTAGGCACCTGCCAGCCTCTGGAGGCAGCAGTTCCATCAACAGATCCATGTATAACCTTGTTTAGTATGTTTCTGCTTCAGTTCAGTTCAGTTGCTCAGTCATGTCCAACTCATTGCGACCCCATGAATTGCAGCATGCCAGGCTCAAGACACCTTATTTAATATGTTCCTGATTCATTAACATTGAACTTGCAGCCCAACATGAGCTCCGTCACTCATGCCTGGACCAAGCTTATCACACCACCTCTTTTCCCCATCAGGCACATCAGTCTTCTCGCACTTAGGGACACTAGACAGCGCTCAGCACTGTGCCCAGGGGTCATCTCAAACAGCAAAGTGAAGCTGAAACATGTTAGTCGCTCGCCATGTCTGACTCTCTGCGACCTCCTGGACTGCAGCCCGCCAGGCTCCTCTGTCCGTGGGATTCTCCAGGCCAGAATATATCCAAACAGCAAAATCACCAACAGAAAGGACAAAAATGCAGCATGAACTAGACCACAGAAAGGACACTTGTTTACAGTAGCAGAGCTGAAACAAGCAGGCAGGGTATGGCCTTATGTGACCTCCGCTGGGGATGTGTGTGGGGGGCCACTTGAACGTTTCGGTATTCTGCATATGTGACAGATGATCACAAAAGTGTTACAAGGATTGATCCTGAGGTTTCAAATAAAGTATTGAGTAGGTAAGTTTGCAAATATACAATTTGCCAATAGTGAGAATCTGACATATACACCTATAACTACCTAAGGATCTGTACACACACACACACTCCCTGTGTGCCAAACAGGAATCAGTCTTGTCTGGTCTTCTGGCTGGGGGAGGCTGCTGGTTGTGAGAAGGAAGCTTCATGTCTGTGCAGGCATGTCTTGCAAGGCAAGATGCTGCATGGCAGTGGGATCCACGCTCACTAGATATTTTTGGTCAGGGGAGACCTGGAGGTATGAGGGTGTTGGGGAAAATGGGTCCATTCATTTATTTTTTTAAAAAAGAACAAGCTAGCACAGATGATGACTGTAACCATGAAATTAAAAGACATTTGTTCCTTGGAAGGAAAGCTGTGACCAACCTAGACAGCGTATTAAAAAGCAAGACCATCACTTTGCCGACAAAGGTCCGCAGAGTCAAAGCTACGGTTTTTCCAGCAGTCATGTATGGATGTGAGAGCTGGACCATAAAGAAGACTGAGTGCTGAAGAAGGGATGCTTTTGAACTGTGGTGCTGGAGAAGTCACTTGAGAGTCCCTTGGAAACCAAGGAGACCAAACCAGTCAATCCTAAAGGAAATCAACCCTGAATATTCATTGGAAGGACTGACGCTGAAGCTCAAGTACTTTGGCCACCTGATGTGAACAGCGACTCTTTGGAAAAGATCCTGATGCTGGGAAAGATGGAAGGCAGGAGGAGAAGGGGAGGGCAGAGGACAAGATAATTGGATGGCATCACTGATTTAACGGACATGAGTTTGAGAAAGCTCCAGGAGATGGTGAAGGGCAGGGAGGCCCGGTGTGCTACAGTCCATGGGGTCCCAAAGAGTCAGACACAACTGAGCGATTAAACAACAATAAATAAGTAAAGCTTCCCCAGGGATCCTTCTGGGTCCCTGCGAGCCAGTGGCAGCTCATCCCCTACCTTCTTGCTTTCATACTGCAGGAGTGTCGCAGGGGACGGTCACAGACCTAGAATTCCATGTCAACCCTGCTGTACTGGCTGCAGGCATGGGACTGCATGCAGACCTCTCCCCACCCTACAGGCACCTCACACGAGCGATTCCACAGCCTTGCTGGAGCCCCAGCTGCCCAGGCTTGGGGCTAGCTCACCAGCTGCAGATTTCATCACGTCTCTCCTTGCTTTAAAAACAGGGCCCAAGACAAGTATGCAAATCTCCGGCACTGTGGCCACATTTTAAATCATACACTGAAGTGCAGCTCAGAACAAACCCTACCTCTCTCCTACATGTGCAGCCAGGACATTCCCTATGAAGTGTTCTGAACAGCCTGGGTAAAGGTGCTATATTTCAATGCCAATGCCTTTCTTTTTAATGGCCCCAAGACTTTTTTTTTCCTGATTGGAGTTAAATGTTTTTCCATGTGAGCAAGGAAAGTCTTTTTACCTTTTAGCACTTAGCTGAGAGGGGAAAATGCTATACTACCTTGGTCACCATGGCAAACGTAATGCTAGGGAATTCTGGCCCATAAAGCCAGGAAATTGACCACTGCTTCCAGCTCCAGTTTTCTTCTAGCCAGCCATCCAAGGGCCTAACTCCGGCCACCTTCCCACCACTCAGTCTGGAACCGAGCCCAGTTTCCAGCATCAGGAGGGCCTGGAGAGGGAGCTTGATCCCTTGCATGGGAGAACAGAGGGGTCTCAGGCGAGAACACAGAGGCCAGCCTTGGCAACAGCAGGGATGTTTCTTTTTTTTACTTTACAATACTGTATTGGTTTTGCCAACATTGACATGAATCCACCACAGATGTACATGAGTTCCCAACCCTGAACTCCCCTCCCACCTCCCTCCCCATATCATCTCTCTGGGTCATCCCAGTGCACCAGCTCCAATGTTTCTAACATGTCTACCAGGAAAGAATGAATTGGGTTGGCCAAAAGTTCATTTGGATTTCTCCATAACATTTCATGGAAAAGCCCAAACTAATTTTTTGACTAATCCAATATATATAGGTTGAGGATTACCAAGTCCAAAGTAGATTTTGGTAGTGTTCCTAATTGAAAGAGAATAATAACTATAGAGACAGACAAGTGTAAGAAATTATACTGCATAAGAATGAGTTCTTATGTCCACATACAATGGCCAGATATTCCAAAGCAATCCTCCTCCTCCTCCATTTATTTATTTGCTCATTCATTCATTTAACAAAGATCTACTAATGGCCTGTATGTGCCGGGCATGTTGATGCACACAACATCCATTTTTACAATGAAAAAACATGGTTCATTCACTTTTCAGGGTAGAATGGGGAGACAGGCTCATGGGCAACAGATGCCATATCACAGAGTAATGATGAAGGATGGCCGTGCCATGTGCATCATTAGAAGGGAGCCCCTGTGTATGTATGTGGGGATGGGGGGTTCAGAGAAGGCTTCCAAAGGAGGAGACTCTTAAGTTGACTCTACATGAAGCACCATGGTTTGCCAGATCCACGGAATGGAGGAAAAAGAAAGAGGTTTCCATACAGAGGTGTTGGTGCGCATGCAAAGCGTATAGGTACCAATGCCCAGGGCCACCCTAAGGTGACTAATAGCAGTACAGTGCCTGTCTTTAGGGCATAAAGATGATGGGCGTGTATGTGCGTAGCACGTGTGCAAGCGTGTAGGTGCTCTGCACACATGTGCACACAGTAGTGGAGGGGGTGTCACATGTCTCCATCCCAGCTTCTTCTCACTCCGTCTGAACTGGAACTTCCCTGCGTTAGGACCAGACTTTGGTACAATTTGTCCCCATGGTGGTTTGTGGTGCCTTAATCATCTCACCTAGCAACCAGATGTGATCAGTTAGAGGCACTGTTCTGTTCTAGTGGGACCACTTTCATGCTGCATAATAAACAAGAGTCCCGAGAGTTCTAGAAGGCCAGCCTATGACTCACACTCTGTCGCCAATGATCCCAGCGGAACTCTGCAGAGTTTACTTGAAAGAGAGCTCCTGGGAGGCTAGAAAGCATCATCTGACAGTATCATCAGCTGAACTCTCTTCCCACTCCTTCCCCTCCATTTCCCGAGGAGAGGTGAAGGGAGCCCGGAGCGGGCTGCGGGGCATCCTGCAGACAATTTTCCCAGTCTCCGATCCTACACTGAAACGAGGTGCACGTGCTTTTCTCCGCAGCCTTTATGATCATTTGCTCTGTCTGAGAAAGTGGACATGCACTGCGTTTTGATGGATGGGCTGCCTGCCTGGGTACTCTGTGAGGCGACGAGGGAGAGGAACGGAGCAAGTGGCCAGAATGGAAGCATCTGAACAGATAAGGGAAAGGAAAAGAGGGTAGAGAAGACACGATACAGGCATTGCAAAGCCACCTTGCATCTTTGAAGGAAGAGGCAGGACACAGTAGGGGGCAAAGCCTTCCTCTTGGTCCAGCTGCCTGAAGATCTGCCCTTGAGAACTCTTGGCACTGAATCTTGCAGACAGTGTAGACAGGAAGGAAGCTCAAGCCCATGGGATTTGGGAGGCTGCTAAAGCAGTGACCTTGACCTTTACTCCTGAGTGTGCTTCTAGTGTCTCTCAGATGGCTGCGCTGTTGAAAGTACCCACGGCCCCAAACGGTGCTTTTGATGCTTGATATAACAGCTCCCAGGATCTGGATATTTAACATCTGATCGGCAATAGGATCCAGGAAAACAGGACAGAAAACAGGAGCTGGAAGTCAATAGGATCAAGATCAAATGGTGAGTCCATCTGTAAAATGGGCTTAATTAATTCATTTCACCTGGGGTTATTGGTATGCCATGGGAGTCATCCGAGACTGGAGTATTATTGGATGTCAAGTGCTATCTGTCCCCACCTTGTGGCAATGCTTTGGGGTCATGTTCCCATCTCAGCTCCTGTGTACAAGCGGGGGAGCGAAAGAGACAAATAGCATTATTAACCAAAGAAAAGCATAACTAGGGTAGCTATTCTACCATAGGACACCACAGAAGCTTCAAGACGAGATTTGTCAAAGTGAAAGTTGCTCAGTCATGTCCAACTCTTTGCGACTCCAAATAGTCCATGGAATTCTTCAGGCCAGCACTGGAGTGGGCAGCCTTTCCCTTTTTCAGGGGATCTTCCCGACCCAGGGATCAAACTGGGGTCTCCTGCACTGCAGGCGGATTCTTTACCAGCTGAGCTACCAAGGAGTTATTTGTACTCTTATAGATTAATCTAGACCCCAGTCCATTTCTGTGTAAGCAAACTAGAAAACTGTATTCTGTGCTTCCCTAAACCTCCCTGGTATGCTGACAATTTAAAAGCTCTTTCATCATGTAGAATTTTTATTTAAAAGAAATATAAAAGCAAGAACTATTGCATTTATTTAGGCCTAGATTCCTATCATCTAATCAAGTCTGTGCCTCTTTATAAAGAAAAGCATTAGCAATGCAAATAGATTAAGGCATTTCAAAACTAGTTCAGAGAGAGAAGGTTCTTAGTGGTCCGGTGGTTAAGAATCCTCCTGCCAACGCAGGGGACACAGGTTTGATCCCTGCTCTGTCGGGATCCCACATGCCACAGAGCAGCTAAGCCTGTGCCCCCAGAGTCCATGCTCCACAACGAGAGACCACCACAGTGAGAAGTCTGAGCACCCCCACTAGAGAGTCACCCCGACTCATCGCGACTAGAGAAAGCCCACACACAGCAGTGAAGACCCAGCAGCGCCAAAAATAAAAACATAAACAGATATTAAAAAAAAAAAACAAAAAACAGAGGCAGCTCTTCTGGATCATTTACAAAGAGTTTTTGGAAGGGGTTGAATGTGTATGTTGTATACTGAATTCATATGTTGGAATCCGAATTCTCTGTTCTCATACTAGGAGATGGGGTCTTTGAGAGAGGACTGGGCCATGAGGGTTGGAACCGTCATCAGTGGGATTCAGTTCAGTTCTGTCGCTCAGTCGTGTCCGACTCTTTGTGACCCCATGGATTGCAGCAGGCCAGGTCTTCCTGTCCATCACCAACTCCTGGAGCCTACCCTAATTCATGTCCATTGAGTTGGTGACGCCATCCAACCATCTCATCCTCTGTCATCCCCTTCGCCTCCCGCCTTCAGTCTTTCCCAACATCAGGGTCTTTTCCAGTGAGTCAGTTCTTCGCATCAGGTGGCCAAAGTATTGGAGTTTCAGCTTCAGCATCAGTCCTTCCAATGAACATTCAAGGTTGATTTCCTTTAGGATGGTCTGGTTTGATCTCCTTGCAGTCCAAGGGGTTAGTGCTTTATAAAAGAGACCCCAGAGAGCAACCATGTCCCCTCTGCAATGTGAGGCCACGGTGAGCAGACAGCCATCTATAGGAACCAGAAAGTGAGTCCGCACCAGACACTGAATCTGCCAGGGCCTTGATCTTGGACTTTTCAGCCTCCAAAACCGTGAGAAACAAATGTTTGTTGTTCGAGCCACCCAGTCTGTGGTATTTATGTTATAACAGCCTGAACACACACTATGACAGTTTTAAAGCCACTTATAAAGTGATTTGAAAGCAGAGTTCAAAAACACAAATTATGTCTCATCTCTCTTGCTGTCCAAAAAAAAAAAAACTTAGAGCTTTTGTCTTCTCCATGACTAAAGCTGCTCTTTGGAAGTAAAATGCCATACAAATGTGATTTGTGGTAGAGCAGCCAAGCTCTTTGCAGAAGCAAGGGTTCACATTTTTTACATCCTGCAAAGCACCACCTTATCACTCAGCCTCGGGTTGAAACCACATCTTTACATGAGTCCTGCTAGCTGCTGCCTCTGAGAAGAGTCAACAAGGCCCAGGCATGGCTTTCTTCCCCTGCTGAGGCATCCTAAAATGCCAGGCTAATTGGGACCTGGAGAATGCTAATGCTAAGGGACCCACGGAAATAAATGTTCCTAAAATTTGCATTTGAAAAGCACATCACTGCCTAGTGTCTTAACACAAACCTGAGTCCACAAAATCTGGGCGCTGGACTCAATATGTCATAGCCTGAACTGCTCCGAACTGCAGCTCTGTGCCCAGATCCAAGAGGGGGCTTTCTGCTCAAGGCAGCGTGGGGACACAGTGACGCCATGTTGTGCTCAGAGGGAAGGCCGTCACTGAGAGGTACGCACGATACAGCAGAGGAAACTCGGTCTTCAGAGTCCTCCTCGGCTTAAACTCTGCGCCGTCCACACTCCCCGACTGTGGCCCACTCCATCTGTACTGGTCTCGGTCAGTACCAAACCTGGACTCCTCTCTCCTTGGCGGTCCAAATCTGTCACGGAGCAGAAATGCCCTGACCTCATTGCCACCACGAGCGCGGGCACTGTGCAGCTGGGGCGGCCCCTGTCACTGGCTGGGTCATTTCTCCACCTGCCTCCACTCAGCTGCGTTGCTCCAGATCAGAGCGGCTCATAATCTGCCAGGCACCAGTGCCCTGCAGCTGCCAGAGCGAGAGGCATGGGTGCCCTCTGGGTGATTCACCGAGCAAGCCTGCCTAGGGAGAGCCACACTGACTCTCAACACAGCTGCCCCAAGCGGATGCTGACAGCGGCCAGCTTTGAGCTTCCTGAGAGCCCATTTTGTGCTCCCCTTTGAGCTCCTGCTCCCTTCCACATAGCTGGGGTCTGGGATCCGTGTCCTCCTCGGGCTGGACCAGTGCAGAAGTCTTTACCTCTCTCCAGCCAGAGGCCTCCAGCAGCCCATTCTGGGAGTGAAAGCCATTTAGAGCAGAGTGTCCACACTCAGGCCTAAGAACTGCCCTGAGGGCATGTGCACATGCACACACACAGATACACACTCATACAAAGACACACACAGACATACAAAGACACACTCACAAAAACATATACTCATAGACACACACATACATATACTCAAAAACACAGACATGCAGAAACACACACAGACATATGCTCACACACAGACATACATAGACTCACAGAAACACATTCATACAAAGACACACGCATACATACACTCACATACAGACATACATAGACACATTCATACAAAGACACACACATGCATATGTTCACACAGAGACATACATAGACACATTCATACAAAGACACACACATGCATATACTCACACAGACATGCAAAGACACATTCACAAAAACATATACTCACAGACACACACATATACTCAAAAACACAGACATGCAGAAACGCACACAGACATATGCTCACACACAGACATACACAGACTCACAGAAACACATTCAAAGACACACACATACATACACTCACACACAGACATCCATAGACACAGTTGTACAAAGATATACATATGCTCACACACAGACATAAATAGAGACACACAGACACACACACTCACAAAGACATACACATACACAGACTCATACACACAGAGACTCAGACACACACACCCACACGCAGACTCACATACACTCACACACAGGTTCACACAGAAATACACACAGACATCCACATACAGACTCAGACACAGACTCACTCACACATTCACACAAAGACACACATATACAGACATATAGACTCACACAGCAATACACACAAACACACGCAGACTCAGGCACACACGTACACACACTCATACACAGACTCACACAGAAATACACACAGACATCCACATGCAGACTCAGACACAGACTCACATACACAATCATGCACAGACTCTCACCCAGAGAGATGCAGACTCACACACTCATACACTTACACACAGACTTACACGCACAGACAGACTCACACACACACTCACACATGCTCCCGCTAACTCCCCCAGCCTGAAGGCGTCTTCAGACAAGAACCCTGTTTCCCTTGCTGCGTCTCCGCAGGGCTCACCCTAAGGCGAGTCTTGGCCACTCCAGTCACAAGGCCAGGCTGGTGAGACGGGAAGGAGGGCTGGCAAGAGCGGGGAAGCAAGGTGAGGAGAGCTGCGCGGAGCCGGGTGTGGGTCATGAAGCGGACACTGAATGAAGCGTGTTGTTGGACAGCCTGAAGCTGAGACAGCTGCAGAGGCCCAAATGAGGCTGTTCCTCACAGAGGAGGGCATTTATTTTGACCTGTCAGCTCTAGTTTTAAAAGTCCTTCTTCAGTTCCGCGCAGAGTCCGGGAATTCGAGCGGCATCCCGGGCTTCTAACTCACCTTGGGGCATTCAACCACCCATGGGGCTAAGGGCCTCTTTCTGAGGACCCCAAGGGCGAGGCCTGGCTTGGGGCCCCAGGTACAGAGACGGGGGCGGGGTGTCGGGGGGGTCCTCACATGTTTTCTCTTGAATCCCCAGGCTGCTCTCACTCTCCTGTGCTCTGATGCACTGGGCTTAACAGTCACCTCTCTCTCCCCTGAAATTTCTGAAAGCCCTCAGCCCCACAGCATGGGTGGTCTGTGTGCTGTCGCCAAGGACAAGTCCCCTGGAGCCTCTCGGAGGAGGTTCTGGCTGTGGGTCTCTGGAGAGCCAGCACAGAACAGGTGGGAAAGTCTACAGGCAGGACTTGAGGCCGCGTTAAAACATGCACGGAAAGCAAGCCCAGGATCAGGAACAGGAGGTGGCCTGGGAGCCTCTGGATTCCAGTCCTGACCTCCTCACATCAGCAACTGATGCTCTGTGACCACCAGCACTAGCCACGTGGATAATCCTGAGTGAGGTTTCTGGCGCCACCACCGGCTTCCTTTTTCTGCCAGCTTGTTTTCAAAAATGGAAGAGACCGTGATTCCCCATCCACACAAGTACCGCCTCCTACAGAAAAGTCGCAGCACGCACCCCACAGTCAGATCCAGTGTGACCTGGGGTATCTGTTGTTTCTCCTGAGCACAGCACTCAAGAGTTCATGGTCGCAGGGTACTGCCCCTCCTCCTCTGGACTGCTAAATCCTCTGCAGAGAGACATCTGGGCATACTAGGGGTGGGGGGAAATGCACAGAACAGCCTAAAGGGACCAGTGGGCCCTGCGTCCATCACGGGCTCCTAAGACATCCTGTGGAGGGGTTCCTCCGGGTTTACGACCTCCTGCAGCCACTTCCACTGTGTTACGCTCCCTCCCTCCACTGCCGCCCTGCCTGATCACTGCAAGTCTCTTTCACTGCTGTTTTTCCAGGTTTCATTTATTTCCTGTTTTCCATCTCAGGTCACAGGAAATCCTTGCTCCATAGCTCTTAAAATTTCCACTCCATTCTGTGCACCTCGTGCGTCACTTCCTGCTCAAGACTGTGGCCTTTCCTGAGAATTTCCAAAGGACCTACAGAGGCTTTCTTGGGCCCTGTAAGCCTGGGAGGTGGCTGCCCAGGGACCCCGAAGAGCCAACTCAATTCAGGGCTCAGTCACATCCCAACTCATTACCTTGAGCAATTATCTCCAGTCATCTGACTCTGGTTCCCTCTCCCACATGACGGCATTAAGAGTACCTTTGCCCCAAGGGTTTTCATAAAAAGCAAATGCATTCATGCATTCACCCAACACACACTGACTGAGTCCCTCCTATGTTCTGAGAACCGTGTTAGGTTTTAAAGATGTAACACTGGTGGATGCACTCTCACGGGGCTTGCGTTCAGTTGAGGAACAGCAAGAGACAAAGAAATACATAATATACAAAGTGAAGATAAGTGCTGTAAAGAAAAAGAAAGCCAGGGAAGGGGGCCAAGAGTGAAGGTGGGCGGGGGGTGGTGGGGCAGGCTGTTCAGGGACTANGGGGCTTGCGTTCAGTTGAGGAACAGCAAGAGACAAAGAAATACATAATATACAAAGTGAAGATAAGTGCTGTAAAGAAAAAGAAAGCCAGGGAAGGGGGCCAAGAGTGAAGGTGGGCGGGGGGTGGTGGGGCAGGCTGTTCAGGGAGGACCTTACCAATGTGGTGACAGAGGAACAGAGCCCTGAGTGACATGGAAGGGCACGTGCAAAGGCCCTGAGGTCTGGTCTACAAGCAGGAAAATGCACTCAAAAGCGCTCTGGACAGGGCTTCTCTAGTGGGTCAGTGGTTAAGAACTCACCTTGCAAGGCAGGGGACGCTACTTGTTTGATCCCTGGTTGCAGAAGATCCCACTCGCCTCCAGGCAGCTAACTGAGCCTGTGAGCTACAACTCGCGGAGCCAACGTGCCTAGCGCCCAGGCTCCTCAACAAGAGCAGCCGCTGTAAGCAGCAGCCCGCACACTGCGACTAGACAGCAGCCCTTGCTTGCCCCAACTGGAGAAAGCTCACGTGCGGTAACGTAGACCCGGTGCAGCCCGAAAGAGAAACATCAATTCATTCATCTTTAAAAAGGTGCTCTGATCACGTGAGACATGGATGATCTCTGGATCCCACCCACCTTTGACAGATATTTTCAACAAACCCTCCTTTGTGTCCTCAGAGCAGAATGAAGGAGCTGGCCTTCTGCACCTCAATTCTCCTTCCCAAGAAGATTGGCTGCTGCTACAGATGCCCTTCAGAGCAAACCTGCACGTGCTTTCCTTTGGGCAAAGGAAAAAAGCTGCCCTGAGTTCAAACCCTGGCACTTGGCAGAGCAGCCCTGAGGCTGCCTTTGTTATCACACCCTCACCAGCAGTCCAAACTTAAAGAATCTTCTACAAATGCTTGTTGGAATTCTCCTGGGGCCGTGGGTAATGCAATTAGGAGATAAAGAAGTTGACTGGAATGAGACGAACTCAAAGATCACGTTTCAGACAAACCCACTTAAGAGTCGACGGTTCTTGGTGCAGGATGGCAAATTTCATTCAGAAAAGAGAAGCTCTAGGGAGAAAGGAACACAATCAGTTCTGAGGATGGAGTCAAACAAAGCCACATAGCTGAGCAGAGTGAACCTAGGAGAGACATCAGGTGGGTAAAGCCACATAACTGAGCAGAGTGAACCTAGGAGAGACATCNCAAATTTCATTCAGAAAAGAGAAGCTCTAGGGAGAAAGGAACACAATCAGTTCTGAGGATGGAGTCAAACAAAGCCACATAGCTGAGCAGAGTGAACCTAGGAGAGACATCAGGTGGGTAAAGCCACATAACTGAGCAGAGTGAACCTAGGAGAGACATCAGGTGGGTAAAGCCACATAGCTGAGCATAGTAAACCTAGGAGAGACATCAGGTGGGTAACTAGGGGACTTCTCTGGTGGTCCAGTGGTTAAGAATTCACCTGCCAATGCGGGGGACTCAGGTTCAATCCCTGGTCAGGAAGGTAAGATCCTGCGACTAAGCCCAAGCGCCACAACTAGAGAAGATTGAGCATTACGACAAAGACCCAGCACAGTCCAAATAAAAATAAATAAATAAGAGGTTAACTAGTCTGTACAAAGAAAGGAATCGCAGGTGCCAGCATTAAAGGGATACCCAGCCAGTCGCACAGAGAGTGGAAACATTAATAATAAATCAGTCTTATAGCAAAACAATGCCTGCTGGGATAAGTAACACGGCGCTCTAAAAATACAATCATAATCTAAAACCAATGAGTTCAGGAGCCACCTGGAGATTTGAGACATGGCTCCAGGCATGAATACCCCTCAAAGACAGCATCTGTGAACTGACTTGAAGATGTCCAGCCAAAGCTCTCCTCATTCACATGACACTTGTACACAACAGTTTGCAGCAACATTATTTGTAACAGTGAAAAGGTGGAAAACATCCAAATGTCCATCAAGGGATGAATGGATCGGCCATATGCGATGTACCCCCTAAAAAGAAGTATCTAAAATAAAAGTAAATAAAGTCCTTGTCCTTAAGGCATTTACATTCTGATGTATATTTTGATGTAATAGGACAGAAACTGAACATATAAATAACTATAAAAAACTGAACATAGAAATAACATATATAACAACTGTGCTGCTGCTGCTGAGTCGCTTCAGTCATGTTCGACTGTGTGACCCCATAGACGCAGCCCACCAGGCTCCTCCATCCGTGGGATTTTCCAGGCAAGAATACTGGAGTGGGTTGCTATTTCCTTCTCCAATGCATGAAAGTAAAAAATGAATGTGAAGTCGCTCAGTCGTATCCAACTCTCAGCGACCCCATGGACTGCAGCCCACCAGGCTTCTCCGTCCATGGGGTTTTCCAGGCAAGAGTGCTGGAGTGGGATGCCATCGCCTTCTCCGATAACAACTGTGGAGCAAACCTAAAGCTGNCCAACTCTCAGCGACCCCATGGACTGCAGCCCACCAGGCTTCTCCGTCCATGGGGTTTTCCAGGCAAGAGTGCTGGAGTGGGATGCCATCGCCTTCTCCGATAACAACTGTGGAGCAAACCTAAAGCTGACAGTGGTGGGGCAGGCAGTGCAGGTGAGAGAGAAGGGGGGATACTTTACAGAAGGTTACAGGGAGGGCCCATTTGATACGATGCTACCTGAGCACAGCCCACAGCCAAGTGAGGGAGAACCAGGAGGATGTGGGGAGGCAGGCAAAGGGGATGGCAGATGCAAAGGCCCTGGGGTAGGGACAAGCTTGATGAATTGAGAACTGCAAAGAGGCCAGTGTGGCTGCAGCAGAAGATGGGGCCAGAAAGACAAGGGCCCGATCACATGGGGCCCTGTGGGCCTTGGTAAGACCAGCTTCAATTTTGCGGCTTCACAGGGCACCAGAGGCCTCGTTCACAGATGGAATGGAGCAGATCCACTCTGGATTTTTAGATCTTTCTATGGGCCACAGTATCAGAAGTGACTGGGGCAGAAGTCAGGAGACAAGTAGAGAACTACGGAATCATCTGGGGACAGAAGTCACAGAGGCTTGGATAGGAAGGGCACTCAGGTTGACCGTATGGGGCAGAGAGACACCCACCTATCAAATTTTCCAAGGGCCCTGGGTTGGGTTTTCGGCTTTCTCTCCCCAGGATCTGGCCTCAGTAGGGAGACAGAAAAATTTTCTGTAAGATGATACAGAAGCCAAGTTCCCTGCTGCCTGTTCAGACAAGGTTAAAGAGCTCTCAATGCCAGGGGCTGTTTCCCATTGCCAGATGAGCCATTTACGCCAAGTTGTTTCCTTTTCATCATTTGCAAAGTGCTTGCCTTTGAAAAATTCCACTTACTCCACTTACAAATAAATATGCCTGCAGATCAGCAGAGCTGGAGGGGAAAACCCCACAAAGCCAGGGCGCCCAGGGTGGCCCAGAAGAGGGGGCGTGGTAATGACCAACAGTGGGTTTTTTATCCCCAACACCTGGGGCTCATTTTGCATCAGCCCTGCAGAGGCCACCCAGATTCTGAGCAGCTCAGACATCAGCAGTGCTGGCAGGAAGTCAGAGATAAGGGAATTATCATGGCCAGACTTTTAACTCATTTTCATCCTCCAAAAGCTGGCTCTGATCTCCAAGTACCCCTGGATGGGCTTCCTAACTACCTGCCTGGAGAAGCACTCTCCTCCTCTTCTCCTCGCTTTGAAATAAGAGCCCCAGCCCACGCCTTGGAGGCCACATGCCCCAAGAGGCTTTGGCTTTTGATAAAAGACTAAAAACACTACCTCCTGCTGGCCAGGGACATTATAGTGACAATGTCATTTCAAAACTGCGTTCACCAACGACGGGGATGATTTCAGAACCTGTCCAGTCATTGCGAACTTGCACCTCTGCCCTGAAAAATGCTGGTAACGACAGCTTCCACACACACCAACAGGTGGCAGTCATCTGTCTGTTCCTCAGCCCACGTATTCATTTCTTTATTAATGGCAAATGCACAAGGCATGACGCCAAGGCGGGCAGGATAGGAAGATGAAACTCATCTGTCAAACCTCTAATGGGCACCTACTCTGTGGAAGGCTGGGAATGAACACGTGGTTTGAGAGCTGGAAAGAAAGCGACAGGGTACGAGCGGTCAACCTGGTGCAGTGGTTAGTAGGACAGACTGGACCCAGACTGCCCGGGTTCAGTCCCAGTCCCATCACCTCCTAGCTCTGTGGCCTTGTGGTGGTGCTTTAGTCGCTAAGTCATGTCTGACTCTTGCGACTCCATGGACTGTAGCCCACCAGGGTCCTCTGTCCATGGTTTTCCAGGGAGGAATACTGCAGTGGATTGCCATTTCCTTCCCCACTGTGGCCTTAGGCTACTTAATCTCTTGGCCTTGGCTTCCTCACCTGTGAAATGGGGATAATATTAGACCCACTCCACAGGGTTGTGGAACAGTGGCTTAGCCTATGAAAGTGAGCTGTGATCATTCTTAGGCATGAGCTATAGGACGCAGCAGGGGTGCGCAAGGCAACTGGGGCATAGTGGGAAAACGTGGGGAGAAAACAATGGAACTGGGGAGTGAGGCGTCAGGAAGAATGCGGCTCAAGACAAAGGCGAGGAAGGGCGTGGCCAGGAGTTGGGGGCGTGGCCGGGAGTTGCCCCGCCCCCACAACGTGTAGTAGCCCCGGGCAGGCAACACAGAGGAGGCTGCACTCACTCAGCACCATCCAGGGGCGGTTAAAGCGGGCAATGGACTCCAGCTGGCATCCTCCAGTGGAGAGGAAAGGGGCGGGTTTTTAGGCTGACCTCTCCCCCTCCAATATGTCCCCTTTCTCCGAGTCACTGGGCTTCTGACCAAAGGGCCTCTTCCATCCTGATCAAATTCCGACAGGACCACCTTCTCAGCCTGCAGTACTCTACACGGCCAACTTCCTCTTCCATTAGGAGTCCGGATTCACTTCCCTGGGGAAGCCCGCGGGCTCAGCTCATCACCCTCCCTGACAGGCTCATCACAGTTGCAATAGAAATATCTGCTTCTGCAATTCCACACTGAACTCTGAGGCTTCCTTTGTGGCTCAGACAGTAAAGCATCTGCTTGCAATACAGGAGATCCAGGTTCGATCCCTGGGTTGGGAAGATTCCCCCAGAGAAAGGAATGTCTACCCACTCCAGTATTCTTGCCTGGAGAATTCCACAGACAATTCCACACTGAACTCTAGCCCCCTAGGAACTGCAGTGGGCAGGAATTTCTTACTTGGCTTGATAGTCCTCCCCCATAAACACCCCCCCACCCCGGTCCCCCAGGGCTTCCCAGGTGGCATAGTAAAGAGTCCTGCCTGTCAATGCAGGAGGTTTGCAAGAGAAAGGGGTTCAGTCCCTGGGTTGGGAAGATCCCCTGGAGGAGGAAATGGCAACCCACTCCAATATTCTTGCCTGGAAAATTCCACGGACAGAGGAGCTTGGTGAGCTAGAGTCCATGGGGTCACAAAGAGTTAGGCCTGATTGAGCACACAGGCAGCAAGACCTGGCCCCCAGAGGGCCCCAGGCCTGCCCACTCAGTGGGTGGACATATAGTATAATGCTGAGCCACACTCGGGGCTCAGGGACCAGGCAGGACGTGGACCTACACGGACAGCTTAGAATCCCACAGGACCTGGAAGTGTGGTCCAGAACTCCCGGTGCTCCCACCACCCTCTCAGGAGGGTCTATGAGGTCAAAACTTCCCAGGATAGTACCCAGACCTTATTTGCCTTCTTCACCGTCGTCCCCTTTCGGTGTGTAGTAGGGGCTTCCACACGATGTCTGCAGACCCTACCATGTGATGGCTGATGGATGTGTGCCTGTGTGTCCTCAGTTTTAATTTCTTGTACAGTCTACAGCCAAAGATGTAACCCAGGTAAACACAAGCTCACTGGGGTTCTCAGTAATTCTGAAGTGTCAAGAGTCCTGAGGACAAAAAGTGTGAGACTTGCTTACTGTTGCACTCGCCCTTCCAACTCCCTGTCCCCAGGAAGATGCTGTTTCATGGACCAGTCAGCCTCAGAGATGAGACTGGGTGTCCCAGGGACAGAGGCAGTGCCCCACACACACTCACCAAGCCGCACAGGCAGGATGCCGCCACCCCACCCCGAGACCAACCCAGCAGAGTCCCAATCCCTCCCTCCCAGATCTCCTGCCACCCCACCCCCCACCCGCACCCTGCAGAGCTGAACACAGGGCGGGAAATTCCCACTGCCAACCTCCCTGTCCCCATTCCCGATGACAAGCCGAGGCCACCATCTCAGCATACTCCCTGTGGTTCCCATCCACACCCTGCCCTGTGGTTTCATGGGTGCAGGCCCCAACAGGAACCTCCCTCTCTGCTGGCAATGCCCCAGTCTATCTGACAGATACCGGCTCCTCCCTGCAGACTCCACCTGCTCCTTGGAGCCCCCCACTGAGCCCCTGGGGGAGTACTGACCCCATACCACCTCTGGGATGGGGACCCCATCCCATTCACCACCTCTGAGTCTCCTTTGCATTCATCTGCCTCCTTGCCTGGGTTTCGCAGAAGGAGACACACTCCAGGAGGACAGTTTGTCCCTGACTCTTCTCTGCAGCCCTGGCAAGGTCCTTCCTGGAGTTCAACAAGTGTTCACTCAATGCATGAAAGAATTAGCGAATGAGTGACTTATACTTTTTAAGATGACAGTTTATCTGACATTTAGCAACTTTATAAATAGATGTCTTCCTTTACAGGGATGGCATGGGACCTCTTTCTAGGATTATGGAATGTGATCTCTTTCTAGGATTAGATCTCCCTCCAGGTCTTATCTGCAGAATGAGAAATCCCTCTCTGTCCAGCTGATTCCAGACACAGCCCCCCGCCGCCCATGGCTGACACCTACCCATTTCTTTGGATTCTTTGATTCCATTTCTCTGTGTGACACTGGCCCCCTTTTCCCCTAAATCTGAGACCCTCCCAGCTGCCTCTTCCCTCACCAAGGTGATGGTAACAAGAGAGCTGGCACCTGCCTTGCTGGATTTCACCCCTTCTTCACTGAACCCAGTAATTTGGGAGGAGATCACAGAGGATTAGATTTTGGAGCTGGGGTGGAGCGGTGTGGAGGCAGAAGGAAATGTGCAAATACTTGCCGAGAGGATGCAATCAATAGGTGACAACTATAATTCTCAGTGCGATAATTACACCACGTTTACAGAGCTGTGCAGAGCTGCCCTATTGATCTCAGATAAGTATATTTACTGCATCAGAAATGCAGGTGCAAGCCCAGCGCTGCAGTCCATCCTTCCCCTTCACTGATCTTGAAAATGACATCCACATACTAGAGGCCTGAGTGTGCAAATGGGCATCTCTCACTTCTGTGGTTTTGCCTGGCAATTTATTATCCATTTCAGCCTGCCTTACCCAGATCCATTTTTATCCTCGGAAAGTGGCAAAGGAAAACCATGCATTTATTTACTCGAATCACTGGTACTTATTTCATGCCAAGCACTGGGTAAAATGCTAGCGAAACAAAGATGTAATTGTTTGCTGCTGGAGTGTCTGAGCACTACCCTTCGTGGCGATCAACAGCTCAAAATTCTGGTGAAAGGCACTGGTACAAACGTATACTTAAGACAACCAGAGAATGAGAGAAAATACCTGCAAAGTACATATCTGGTCAGGGTCTAGTAAGCAGAAAATATAAAGAACTCTTAACGACTCAGCAATAAAAAGATTGATAACAATTTAAAAACAGGCACAGGATCTGAACAGACATATCTCCAAAGAATATACACAAATGACCAATAAGCACATGAAAATGAAGCTCTACATCATTAGGCATAAGGGTAATGCAAATCAAAACCACTTCACAGCACTTCACTAGCATGGCTACAATCAAAAAGATTATAACAAGTGTTTGTCAAGTTGTCAAGAAACCGGAACCTTGGTAGAATTGTAAAATGGTGCAATGGCTTTGGAAGAGTGTTTGGCAATTCCTCAAAATGCTATACACAATTATATAATCCAGTAGTTCCACTCCTGAGCATATACCCATGAGAATTGAAAATATATGTTCAGGGACTTTCCTGGTGGCCCAGTAGTTAAGAATCACCTTCCAATGCAGGGGACACGGGTTCGATCTCTGATCAGGCAACTAAGATCCCACATGGCGCCGGGCAATCAAGCCCATGAGCCACAAATACAGAGAAAGCCCATGCTCCACAACAAAGACCCAGCGCGTCAAAATAATAAATAAAAGAAAATGTATGTCCTGAGAAATCTGAATGCAGGTCAAGAAGCAACGGTTAGAAATGGACATAGAACAACAGACAGGTTCCAAATCGGACAAGGAGTACGTCAAGGCTGTATACTGTCACCTTGCTTATTTAACTTATATGCAGAGTACATCACACAAAATGCTGGGCTGGATGAAGTACAAGCTGGAATCAAGATTGTTGGGAGAAATATCAATAACCTCAGAAATGCAGATGACACCACCCTTACGGCAGAAAGTGAAGAGGAACTAAAAAGCCTCTTGATGAAAGTGAAAGAGGAGAGTGAAAAAGTTGGCTTAAAGCTCAACATTCAGAAAACTAAGATCACGGCATCTGGTCCCATCACTTCATGGGAAATAGATGGGGAAACAGTGGAAACAGTGGCAGACTTTCTTTTTGGGGACTCCAAAATCACTGCAGATGGTGATTGCAGCCATGAAGTTAAAAAAGATGCTTGCTCCTTGGAAGAAAATTATGAGCAACCTAGACAGCATATTAAAAAGCAGAGACAGTACTTTGCCAACAAAGGTCCATCTAGTCAAACCTATGTTTTTTCCAGTAGTCATGTATGGATGTGAGAGTTGGACTAGAAAGAAAGCTGAGCATAGAAGAATTGATGCTTTTGAACTGTGGTGTTGGAGAAGACTCTTGAGAGTCCCTTGGACTGCGAGGAGATCCAACCAGACCATCTTAAAGGAAATCAGTCCTGAATATTCACTGGAAGGACTGATGAAGCTGAAACTCCAATGCTTTGGTCACCTGATGTGAAGAACTGACTTATTGGAAAAGACCCTGATGCCAGGAAAGATTGAAGGCAGGAGGAGGAAGGGACGACAGAGGATGAGATGGTTGGATGACATCACTGACTCAATGGACATGAGTTTGAGTAAGCTCTGGGAGTTGGTGATGAACAGGGAAGCTTGGTGTGCTACAGTCCACGGGGTCGCAAAGAGTCAGACACGACTGAGTGACTGAACCGAACCTGGAAATTATGCATATGTGTTCAGAGCAGCATTGTAGTAACCAAAACCTAGCAACAATTCAAATATCTATTGACTGATGAATGAATAGACAAAATATGTATATCCTTACAAAGGGCCACCACAGGCAGCAGAGAAGAAAGGGAAGAAGAGATACAGGGGGTCCGGGCAACACGGCTCCCCATGGGTAAGAGGCTGAAGGATGCTAACTCGGCCAGTCTCAGCCACACCAAAGCTACAGAAACTCATTCAGGAGAGGTGAGGCCTGTGAGAATCCTCAAGATTTCACAGAAAGACCTGCGTACTAATTGGACTTCCAGGTTAAAGACAAGCTGCTCTTAGGAGGGGCAAGCATCCCTTTCTGCCACTGGGCCTTCTGAAATGGCCAGGCTTGGCAAGGAGGGGGTCTTATCCTTGTGCACCACGAGGAAGGTCCCGGGAGGGGTAAGCATGGCTATTTCTGAAGAGCCAAGCTTCCTGTGCCCTGTCACGCGGCCCTCCACAGCCCCAGCAGAGGTGCAGAGAGGAAATGCATGAGACCAAAGGTCAGCGCGCACAGCGTTGCCCCTGGTGTGACATCCTGGGTTGTCCCACCCCTCAGGGGCCCACCGGCGAGCTTCCTTAGAGCCCCTATCCTGGAGTGTGGCATTAGGGAGGGAGCACCCCCCATGGACACCCACTGGCAGATGCCGCCCTGAAGTCACCTGTCATCCCCCGGCTTTGCCACTCCATGGTGACAAGCTCCCGTCAACTGCTGAATGCTTCCCAAAGGATGGGTACCAGTCCTCCCCTAGAGGAGAATTTTGACAACTCAGGTCATTGTCTTTCTCTCCTTGGCCTTTGAGCATTACAACTAAACTGGGAAAAATGGGTCCTGGTTGCTTTCTCTCTTTTTAATGTAAAAAGAAAAAGAAAAACCCTCCATTAGAGACATTCGGGCATGGGGAAGGGCAGGAAATGGTATCATTCTTTTAAGTCCTTTTCCTTAAGTACACTATGTTGTCACCCTGTACTACCGTTTTGGCGTCTGTATTTCACTTGATCATCCAACATATGCATTTGAATGTAACACTATAGTTTTCAGACTACAATCTTTAATACCTGCAAAATATTCCATCCTTCTCATATGTCATAATTGACTGGACCATTTGACATGTCAGCTCTTTCAATTTTTTTAATTGAAGTATAGTTGACTTACAATGTGTTATTTTCTGCTACAGGGCAAAGTGATTTGACATCTCAGTTCTTGACACTACTGGTTAATGTGTACCTTTGCTTTGTCATCTCAGGCCCATTTGGAAGGTTATTCTTCAGCAAGAGCCCTTGGGTCCACACGATTTGTCCTCTTTCTCTGTCCACATAAATGGAGGCCGCTCACTGTCTTTTAGTTCTTTTTTTTTTTGAAGTTCCTTATATGACCTTTCTCTTGAACAGGTCTACCAGGTAGAAGACACTTTTATTTCCTAAGTTATTATTTTAATATAACAAAGGAAGCTTCCTCATTAGAGGAAGACACAAGAAGGGGAATGCACAGATTTTGCTATAAAGCCTTGGTTTGCTTCTGGAGAGGGCCAGCTGTGCCCAGAAGTTTCCGTACATAAACATACATAAGGCTTCTTCCCCTCAGACCTGGGTAGAGATGAATGTGTCGTAGTGAGTCACCAGCACCAACGACTTTCCAGTCTCTCCCATTAGCCATGAACCCCAAAAGGAGTTTGTCCAATGTGACCTTGAGTGCTCCTCAATGGTGCTACTACCGCGCTGCCCGGAACCAAGGGTATTTGGGGACTACCGGCAGGGATGTAACTGATCCCGCTGATGCCCGGGACCGAAACCTCTGGTGAGAATGTAGACTGACCAGCCGTACGACACCAGACAAGCTGCTTCAGTCTGTACGTTGCCATTCAGTCGCTAAGTCATGTCTGACTCTTTGCGACCCCGTTGACTGTAGCCCGCCAGGCTCCTCTGTCCATGAGATTCTCCAGGCAGGAACACTGGAGTTGGTTGCCATTTCCTTCTGGAGGGGATCAGCCTAACCCAGGGACTGAACCCATGTCTCCTGTCTTGCAAGTGGATTCTTTACCCCTGAGCCACCAGGGAAGCACATCTAACTTTACATAGAAGAAGTTAAACAAGTGATCTTGAAGTCTTCTCAATTCTTAAATGACAAAAGGCCTGTCCTCATGAGCCAGGGACCCAGGGTGACCCAGGGACTTGCATCTGGAGAAAGAGGCCCACACTGGACCTGTGACCGTGAGTAGCATACAGCACTGCCTGACCCCTGCCTTTCCATCACCGAGGGATATTTACACGTTTAAAGAAAATGTCAGATGATTCTCAACCAGGATTATAGGAGAAAGAGATGAGGTGTTTGAGGAAGCCAGAAACTCTAGAGTTACCCTGGAGTTTTCTCGTTCTCTCTACCAGCTTTCCCTCCTCCTCACCACAATCCATCAGGAACTTCTAACAACTCATCTTCAAAAATCTCTGTCATAGACCCAAAGATTGTCATACTAAGTGAAGTCAGAGGAAGACAAATATCATATGAGATCTCTTCTATGTGGAATCTAAAAAAAAAAAAAAAGTGATGCAACTGAACTTATTTATAAAATAGAAACAAGACTCATGGACATAGAAAACGATCTTACAGTTACCCACAGAGGAAAAGGGAGCGGGAGGGATAAGTTAGGAATTTGGGGTTAACAGATACACACTGCTATAAATAAAACAGGTAAACAAGGGCCTGCTGTATAAGGAACAGTATTCAGTATCTTATAAAGACGTGTGTAATAGGAAACACACACACACATATATCCAAATCACTTTCATACAGCTGAAACTAACACAACATTGTAAATCAACTATACTACATTAAAAGAAAAACCCTCCGAAGTCCATCTGAGTCTATCACTGCCCCCACAGCACAGCCTGGTCATCCAGGCGATGGTGACCTTTTACCCCAGCTGCTGCCACAGTCTCCTAATTACTACCCTCACCCGTTCACTCAGCAGTGAAACATCAGCAGATCACATCGCTCCGATGCAAACCCTGAGGATGAAAGCAGCCCTCGAAGGCCTCGCTGTCTCTTGCAGGGCCCTGCCGCCCTCGCCCCACCCGCCTCGGGGTCAGCTCATGTGCCTCCCGCTTGCCCTGCCACGCCGGCTTTATTTTCCTTTCTCATACGCAGTAACAGGGCCTTTGCACACACTCTTCCTGCAGGGCCACTGCGACCCTCCCACAGCGGTCGCCACAGCTTGTGATTACTGTCCGCCTACTTACTTATGCATTCAACCACTGCGAGCTCCTCCTCACTAAACCGTCAACGCCACGATTCCAGGGCCCTGTGTCGTTGGTTCCCAGCACCCAGTCCAGAGCCAACCACATAGAAAATATTGATGCATGAATAAAGAAAGTACAAAGCCTATAGCAGAACATAAACTGTCCAGATAATTCAACAGGGGCCTGAGTACTTGCTCTTCCCCTCTCCAGGGGATCTTCCCAATCCAGACTTGGGTTCAGTCCCTGGGTTGGGAAGATCTCCTGGAGAAGGGAACGGCTACCCACTCCAGTATTCTTGCCTGGAGAATCCCATGGACAGAGGAGCCCTGGTGGGCTATGGTCCAAGGGGTCTCAAAGAATCCAAGAGGACTGAGTAACATTTTCACTTTCTGTAATAGAAAATATAGGAGAATGGTTAAAATAGGAATGNCTCCTGGAGAAGGGAACGGCTACCCACTCCAGTATTCTTGCCTGGAGAATCCCATGGACAGAGGAGCCCTGGTGGGCTATGGTCCAAGGGGTCTCAAAGAATCCAAGAGGACTGAGTAACATTTTCACTTTCTGTAATAGAAAATATAGGAGAATGGTTAAAATAGGAATGTAGGAAGGAGATTTTTATCATTCACATATTAAAATGAGAATTTAGAAAGTGTCAGGCAAGTGTGATGTTCCTTTGCACACACGTGTGTGTACACCTCGTCTCAGGACGGCCATCATTAGTTCTGCTTGGCCGGACAGCCGCCCACGCCTCACATTGCTTCAGAAGCGACTCAAGTGTCCAGATCTCAAGGAGGGCTTCCCCACAAAGGACACCTCACGAGTAAAGAAGCCGTCGCCGAATCCCCCGCTTCAGATATTCAGACCCCCCAGGACTTCACGGTGTCCTGTCTGCTTGCCAAGGGCCAGGCGGAGGGATCAGGCTCCAAAGGGACCCGGTAGTGAGAGAGGCTGGGATCTAACCTCGGGGACCTGGGACGCCAGGCTGCAGTGCTTGCACCTGGAAAAACGAAATGGAGCAACAAAATGCAAAGAAACTCTAAAGGACTAAAAATAAGTGCAACTGTGTGCACGTGCAGCTGGGGCAACTTATGGACAAGGTACGAACAGACCAGAAATCCAAGTTCCCCTTCTAAAGAGCCAGGAGCAAGCAGGGTGTTGGGAGCAAAAACGGGGTATACACACTCCCTCACCAAAGCGTGGGCAAAGCCCGTGAGCCAGCCCTCTGGCCAGACCCCTGGGCACACCCCGCCCCTCACCCCATGTTAGGGACCAGCTCGCCCCTCACTTGGGGAGGGAGTCAGCAAGGGAAACTGCTACTTGTTTCCACTTCCCCTAGGTGCAGCAGGCGCCCCAAAAAGGCTTTGCCTAAATTTCTTAACTGGCCTCTTATCAATACCTATTGACTCAGGAAGGTCACGAGTAGGCAAGCACCGAAGCCAAAGCCACCCAGAGCCCAGCCCGGCAGCTGCTGTGCCGGGAGGAGGGTTCGCCAGAGGCCAGGGCAGCCAGCACGCCCTGCACTTCATCCCTTCAGGGGGCCTCTCTCAGGCCTCCCGGACAATACGGCTCCCCCTTGCTGGCCTTGCCTTCTTGCTCCACAGCTCGGAAACTTGGAGCTGCTGAAACCCTGGGGGGCTCACACGCAAACAGAAGGGCCCCAGAAGCCTGAAGAGGGACCTTGCAGAAGGATACGGAAATCATAAAAATAATAGCAATGCTTACGTAGGGCTAAGTGCCAGCGGTTCCTCTAAGTCCCTCAGGTATATCAACATGGCTTATCAACAACCCTAAGGAGGCATATTGCGGATGAGGGAAACTGAGGCACAGTAAGGTGGTGCAACATGCCCAAGGCCACCGTGCAGAGAAGTGGGTGGTCAGACAGGGTGTGCGTGTCGCAGATGGTTACACACCCAGGTTTCCACTGAAGAGCACACAATGACAATTGGCAGTGTGAGGCCACAGCCAAGGGCCCACCAAGGGGTGCCCCCACCCAGGATGAGTGATGGTGGGAGTGTGTCCTCAGCCCTTAGGCCTAAAGAGACAAGCGGAGAGAACCATACCATGGGTGCCCAGTCAGAGCTGGCCTAGGAGGGGGAAAGCAGAACCCCTCTAAGGGGTGTGGGGGTGGAGATAGGATGACACAATCCGAGTCATCTCTTTCTCACTCAGGGCTCTCTATATGTGTATGCTCAATCTCTCAGTCATGTTCAACTCTTTGCGACCTTATGGACTGTAGCCCGCCAGGCTTCTCTGTTCATGGGATTTCCCAGGCAAGAATCCTGGAGTGGGCTGCCATCTCCTCCTCCATCAGGGCTCTGATGTCCTGCTAAAGCCTCCCAGTGGGCCTCCATTTCATCATTAATCAAGCAGGGGAATCGTGCAGCCGCTACAGAAAACATAAGCTGATACAGAAGACCCAGGTTCAATTCCTGGCTTGGGAAGATGCCTTGGAGAAGGAAGCGGCAACCTATTTTCCCACAAGTATTCTCACCTGGGAAATCTCACCGGCAGAGGAGCCTGGCAGGCTGCAGTGCGTGGGGCCCACTGAAGAGCCCAACAGGACTTAGTGACTAAATAACACCCCCCTCACACACACGCACGCACGCACACAGACACACGCACGCACGCACACAGACACATGCAAGCACACACAGAAACACACACAACCCACAGCAAGCTCTCAATCTCTTCCCAAGAGAACACTTCAGCCTCCCCACCAGGCCAGTGGAACCTGCCTACTTTCTCCCTGCCCTGGAGCAATTTTGCCCACAGTCATGCAAGGGAAGGAGGGGTGGGGGGTGAGCCTGCAGAATTAATTTCGCATTGTAGCTGCCTAACGACCTTTAATTGCCTGGCTGTAGGCTTGCACATTAATGCAGGCAAAACCAGCCCTCAGTTTAAAAGGGCGTTTTCCTCCCACCCTCCACCTCTGCCTCCCTGTCAATAAATCACTCTGGTAAAATGGCAGGATGGCAAAGCCGGAGGCCAGAGGTCCAGGGGGCCCTCCGGAGCCGGATGCCTCATTAACATTTAGCAGGCCTGCCCAGATGTTTTCGAGCTGCCGGAGGCAGGGAGGGAGGGGGCCTGGGCCAGTCAGAAAGTGGCACAAACAAGCCTGAGAAGTGGCAGTCAGGATATTTACCCAGGTCACCCATAGAAAATGAGGTTTACTCAGTACAAAACACTGGCTGGCATGGGGGTGTCTGGGCACAGAAGGCTCTCTGGGTTGCCAAAGGAGACCCTGAGCTTTGAAGAATACCCGCAGGTGCACCAATGCAAACACAGCCAGGAAGGCTGAGGAGGCTTACAACATCACGTGAGTGTGTGTCCAAGAGCGATGCTCTTGAATGACCCTGTTGCAATTCCCTGATCTACAAAAAGTACTCTACGTTCCTGAGGGCTGGAACATGCGCCCCAGGGCCAGACTACTGAGGCTCAAGGCCTGTTGCTGCTACTCTCCAGCTATGTGACTCTGGGCAAGTGACTTGACCTCTCTGTGCTTAAATCAGTGGCCCATGGGAGGGCTCAGTAACGCACCAGCGGGAGGGTGGCAAGGCTCTGGGCAGCACCCTGTGGACTGTGGGAGCTGCCTTTACAGCTGGGAGTTAGGTCCTGGGCAGAGGTGGATGGAGGAAGCAGGAAGCAGGCCTAGGAGTAGCAGGTCTGGGCTAGGACGCTGATGGGGGAGAACGGGCAGCAGCCTGCATCTTCTCAGGTTCCACCAGCTCACATGTCCGCGTGCAGGTCCCACGAAAGGCTCCTTTCACCAAGAGGTGTGGAGCGGGTGGGGGGATTGTAGCCAGCGTCCGTTGCCTTCCCCAGGCCAGAGAACAAGCCGGAGGCAGGAGGGCTGGCCCTCTGCAGAGCTGTGGGGGAGACCGTGTGGCCTGCAGAGCCAGGCACTGGGGAGTCCTGCTGCAGGGCCATNACACACGCACGCACGCACACAGACACACGCACGCACGCACACAGACACATGCAAGCACACACAGAAACACACACAACCCACAGCAAGCTCTCAATCTCTTCCCAAGAGAACACTTCAGCCTCCCCACCAGGCCAGTGGAACCTGCCTACTTTCTCCCTGCCCTGGAGCAATTTTGCCCACAGTCATGCAAGGGAAGGAGGGGTGGGGGGTGAGCCTGCAGAATTAATTTCGCATTGTAGCTGCCTAACGACCTTTAATTGCCTGGCTGTAGGCTTGCACATTAATGCAGGCAAAACCAGCCCTCAGTTTAAAAGGGCGTTTTCCTCCCACCCTCCACCTCTGCCTCCCTGTCAATAAATCACTCTGGTAAAATGGCAGGATGGCAAAGCCGGAGGCCAGAGGTCCAGGGGGCCCTCCGGAGCCGGATGCCTCATTAACATTTAGCAGGCCTGCCCAGATGTTTTCGAGCTGCCGGAGGCAGGGAGGGAGGGGGCCTGGGCCAGTCAGAAAGTGGCACAAACAAGCCTGAGAAGTGGCAGTCAGGATATTTACCCAGGTCACCCATAGAAAATGAGGTTTACTCAGTACAAAACACTGGCTGGCATGGGGGTGTCTGGGCACAGAAGGCTCTCTGGGTTGCCAAAGGAGACCCTGAGCTTTGAAGAATACCCGCAGGTGCACCAATGCAAACACAGCCAGGAAGGCTGAGGAGGCTTACAACATCACGTGAGTGTGTGTCCAAGAGCGATGCTCTTGAATGACCCTGTTGCAATTCCCTGATCTACAAAAAGTACTCTACGTTCCTGAGGGCTGGAACATGCGCCCCAGGGCCAGACTACTGAGGCTCAAGGCCTGTTGCTGCTACTCTCCAGCTATGTGACTCTGGGCAAGTGACTTGACCTCTCTGTGCTTAAATCAGTGGCCCATGGGAGGGCTCAGTAACGCACCAGCGGGAGGGTGGCAAGGCTCTGGGCAGCACCCTGTGGACTGTGGGAGCTGCCTTTACAGCTGGGAGTTAGGTCCTGGGCAGAGGTGGATGGAGGAAGCAGGAAGCAGGCCTAGGAGTAGCAGGTCTGGGCTAGGACGCTGATGGGGGAGAACGGGCAGCAGCCTGCATCTTCTCAGGTTCCACCAGCTCACATGTCCGCGTGCAGGTCCCACGAAAGGCTCCTTTCACCAAGAGGTGTGGAGCGGGTGGGAGGATTGTAGCCAGCGTCCGTTGCCTTCCTCAGGCCAGAGAACAAGCCGGAGGCAGGAGGGCTGGCCCTCTGCAGAGCTGTGGGGGAGACCGTGTGGCCTGCAGAGCCAGGCACTGGGGAGTCCTGCTGCAGGGCCATGTTCCCTTCCCCAATGCTCAAGGCACTTCCCAGAAGAGGGCAGGCACCAGGCCAAGGTTTCGCCTAGAGGTGGGAGAGCATCATGGTCTAAGTTTAGGAAACCTCCAGGCCTGCCCTCTTTGCCCAGCTTCTCCAGAGAAGGCTAAAAGCTACTGGTGACCTACCTCTGCTTTCTTTCTCTGCTAACCCTCTCATCTATCCCTCTGTGCCTAACTGTAAGATTGCTAAATTGAAAACGGCAATCCCTGACCAAATCTAGAACTGCCAACCACTGAGGCTGTGTAGTTAGATTCTGGGGTCTGTGGATGAGAGTGCAAATGCCCCCAACACCACATACTCGTTGGGTGATTGTGGGCAAGTTAATCGCTCTGGCCTCAGTTTCCTTACCTGTGACATGGGAACAATACACCTACTTCTTATGCTTGCCTTAAGGGTTAAATCAGTAAATATACGTCAAACATCTAAAGCACCTTGGCACCTAGAAAGAACTACTGGAATCAGAAGAAGCCATCCTGTAACTATGACACAAATACCTAGATACCAAAAAGCCATGTGCTCATTTTCTATTTAAGCTACAGTGTTGCACATGAGCTGCTGGAATAATTTTCCTCAAATGCCGTATCATCCCATCATTTTCAACTAAATGGGTTACCCCATGACTACCAGGAAAGTTGGTAGGAAGAGGACAGGAGGAAAGGAAGGTGATTGAGGCCCTGCTATTTTTCCGGGCCATGTTCTTGCAATTTATAGACAGTATTTCATTTAAACTTCAGTATTTCATTTAACCTTTGCAAGAAGTATAATAACACAGATGGTATTCTCCACATTTTAAAGATGAATAAATTTAGGCTCAGAAAGCAGCAGTGGTTTGCCCAGGATCAGTGGTGAAACTGACATCTGAATCCAACACCAAAGCCTATTTCTCTTTTAATAATGATAAAAATACTAGGAAGAGGAAGAAAGATAATTATGGTGACAGCTGATTTTCATCAAGTGCTTACTCTGAGCCAGGTGACACTCTGAATGCTTCACATGCATTAACCTACTCATCTTCAAAACAGCCTGATGAAGTGGGTACTATTACTAATTGCACTCCCATTTTACAGATGTGAAAACTGAGGTCAAGTAATTTACCCAAGACTGCCCATCTTGGAAGTAGAATTGTTCTGATAAGTTACTCACCATCTCAAATTAAGACTTTGCACAATCTGTTCTTCCCAAATGCCCGCTTCCCTTCTTCCCTTTCCCCCAGTTTACCAGCGTCCCTCCTCTTAACAATGCAGCTCAGAAATCCCCTTCACTAGGCTGCCTTCACAGAGACCACCTTCCTCCAAGAGCAGGGTACAGTCATAGTTTCTAGCTCCCACAGGGCCAGCACCTAGAGAGTGCTTTCCTTGTGCTCCATGCTCCTAGGAAAGGCAGAAAAATGTCAGTAGAGCAGAGTCCTTATTAATGTCACCTCTAATGAGCCCTCAAGAGCTCATAAGCAGAAAACAAACTGTAATATAAGTGGGGGGTTTCCACTGACATCATCAGCTGGGATGACAGCAGGTTATTTAGCTACAAAATGCAGCCATGCTCTTCTCATGGAGATGAAACCCAGGGGAAACAGAGATAAAGGTGTCCCGACTCTCCAACCCCCTTCCAGGACTGACTTTCCTTCTATGTGGACTCTGAGAGCAAAGTTGGGTCAATATTAATTATCCATACTCAGCAAATGAGTGAAAGGCCTTTGGTGTCCCACAATCACAGTGACCTTATTTTAGGGACACAAATTGGGACACAAAGTGCCCATGAGGGAAACTGAATGGGACTTGGGAACTCGAGAACATCTTGGGGACTGTGGCCAAAGTGGGAAACGCGGCCTCTGTAACATCACCGGGGCTGAAAGGCAGTTAGCGGCCCTCAGCCACCTCTGAGGACAACCCCAGCCTTCACCTCGGAAAAACTTCTTCCTCCTCAATTTCATCTGCAAGGGCTTCTTTATCCCAGCAGCCACGGAAATAGCCTGCACAGTCCTATAGCAGCACTACCTACATTCTTCTCTATCTGCAGAAAAGGACATAGAAAGAGGAACAGTGCCAGGAAAAAAGTTCCAAAATTAAACAGTCATTATAACGTCATCAAATCCCTCAGGGGTTTAAACCCTCGAGCCCAGAGCTGTCTGACAGAACCTGCTGCCATAGAAGAAATGTTCAATAGCCTACACGTTCCCAAACAGGAGCCAGGAGCCACATGTGGCTCTGGCATCCTGAAATTCAGATGGTGGGACTTTCCCATTGGTTCTGAGATTAAGACTTCACACTCCCGATGCAGCAGGCACAGGTTTGATCCCTGGTAGGGGGAACTAAGATCCTTCATGTCACATGGTGTAGCCAAAAAAGAAGAAAAGAAATCCAGCCAGTGCAACTGAACAGTCGTATCTTTAATTTTAGTTGGCTTGAATTCATCTAAACAGCTATATGTGGGGACTTCCCAGTGGCTGAGACTGCACACTCCCAATGCAGGGGACCTGGGTTCAATCCCTCATCGGGGAACTAGATCCCACATGCCTCAGCTAAGAGTTCCCATGTCAACTATAGGCTCCCACTCATCACAGCAAAGAATGAAGATCCTGCAGCCAAGACCCAGAGCAGCCAAATAAATACACATATTAAAAAATACTTTGAAAAGAAATAAAAACAAAAAAGACAAATAGCCACGTGTGGCTAGTGGGTGCCATACTGGACAGTGCAGTTGCAGGTCACATTTAGAAAAAAATCAGCTACAGTGTAAACCTAGAAGCCAGGTAAAAATTAGGAGATTGGGCTTGTGCAGACATTCAGTCCTCCACTTAGTAATGCACTGAGCACTCACCACCTGCCAGGAATGGTGTATCTTCATGTCAGTTCCACGATCATCGCAACATTGCGATTAAGAGAAATGGTATTATCTCTCCCCTTGCACCATGGGGGAAACTGAGTCACAGCTCGGGAGCAATAGAGAGCCAGTATGGAGTGCTGGCAGTGAGGTCACTCGGCCACCTGCATCCTGTGCTCAGTGGTTTGCTAAGTAGCAGGGCTTTATCCTCTCCATTCAGACCTGTGAAAACTTTTATATTCCCAATTAGCATATGTTCCCAAGGCTAATTGTGGTGGGATGTCCCTGAAACAGTTTGAAGGTTCTGAAATAACCCACAGAGGCTGGTCAAACAACAGATTCTTCCAACAAGAAGCATGAAAGCTCCTAAAAGGCAGGCTAGGTATGGGCACTGACCGCCGTTCAGTAACATAACAGGCCCAGGGCATCGTCATGTGAAACACCCCCTTGGCACCACCAGGAAGGGAGTGGCAAGCCCTCTCCCTCTCCCCCATACCAGTAACCCCTAAATCACCCTTCCTTCACCCCTAGACTTGGGACTGAATTAAAATCCAGAAGAGAGGAGGCTAAGGCTTACCCACATCTCACATATTTGACTTAATAATCCAGCTGGTTGAAGAGATCCCATCCTCATAGCTAATAAGAGTGGGCTCACGTGAAGGTAAGGGCTACTGTGTGGCAAGAATGACCTTTGCCCTCACTGGCCTCACCTCTCCCCTGCCCCCAACCAAGGACCTTTTTTTTTTTTTTAATGTTCTCAGGTCTCTGATCCCTGTGGGTCAGAGTTGATAACCACATTGACAAAAAATTCATTACATTGCCTTTTCTCCTAACTAATCAGATCACTTCTCTCCCTCAAAGGGGCAAGGCTTAGATCCTTAATATCCCTTACTTAATATAAGCACCTCAATCGGGAAATTCCCCGAGGATGCCAACCTGCTGGAGAGGACCACCCCAAGAGAGCTCTCATTCAAAGCTCAAGGTATTACTAGGAAAAGGTGAACTTATAATCACAGTCTTGCACAGAGCTGTAATGCACAGAATTATAAAAGTTGCGGCTGAGAAAAACTTGGCTCAACACTGGAAAGAAGTTCAACCAAGAAAAAGAAAGGAAATAAAGAAACCTATGACACAGCAATGAAGCTGATCAATGCTTGTCAACCTCATGCCTCTGGCTGGTTTCAAAACGTTATGTTACAAATAAAAAAGAAAAGCATAGGTCTGCAGCGTGCCAAGTGTTGGTAATTCGTTCAGGGCAGCTTTCCAAAGAGGTCTCCCTGGATTCTTGTTTTTACTTTAGTGAGAGTCTAATAACTACAAAACCTGGAGTTACTATGTCAGGGAATATTGGCAGATGTCTTAAAAAGCAGTAGTTTGTCAAAGAAATGGTACAGGGTGCCCAATTGACCATTTTAAAGCCAATAAGACAGGTATGAAGAAGTAGCAAGGGGACTTCCCTGGCCGGTGATTAAGAATCTGCCTTGTAATGCCAGGGATGCAGGTCAGATCCCTGGTCAGGAAACTAGGTTCTCACATGCCAGGGAGCAACTAAGCCTGAGCACCACAGTTGGAGAGCCAGCACGCCTCAACTAAGGCCCAAGGCAGCCAAAATAAATGAATATTTAAAACAAGTATTGAAAGCAGCAGCCCTTGATGGTCTCTGCGCTCCTGCGCAACTTCTGTGTGCGAGAGGAAGCCAAGGCCGTTCATCACCCTGCCACTGTCCAGCAAGCAATCTTGACAAAGGAGAGAACCGCCCCTTCAGACA
The DNA here is from genome assembly GCA_006410675.1 of Oreotragus oreotragus. Lineage (NCBI taxonomy): Eukaryota > Metazoa > Chordata > Mammalia > Artiodactyla > Bovidae > Oreotragus > Oreotragus oreotragus. Next base: position 181,381 of record SJYX01013196.1, read on the forward strand.
CAGAACAGGCTTGCTTACTGTCTGCTGGAAAAGCAGTGGATTCCTCAAATGCAGCGTTGCTCTCCTGGAACACAACTCCCCACAGGAGCAGACATCCACCTATCCGTCACGCCCTCCAAATCACCCCTGTGCTACTGACAAGACGAAAGGAACAGTAACGACACGCAGATTATTGTTCCAGGAGTAATAAATGTTTCTCTCTGACTCATGCAGCTCCTGTCTTCTGAGCATCCATGAAGTAACAACAGGCCGAGTTTTAGCTTATAACACTATAACATTTAGACATTAATAAAAGACCCTGTGCTACTGACAAGACGAAAGGAACAGTAACGACACGCAGATTATTGTTCCAGGAGTAATAAATGTTTCTCTCTGACTCATGCAGCTCCTGTCTTCTGAGCATCCATGAAGTAACAACAGGCCGAGTTTTAGCTTATAACACTATAACATTTAGACATTAATAAAAGCAAATTCTAGACTCCAGAAGGAGCTCAAGGCAAAGTAGTGACCATTTGAAAAAATAAGAAAGAAATCTAGGGACAGGGCACATGGGCAGGCAGGCTATTAATTGCCCAGGGATTATAATTTCCTTACTCATAAAACCCACAAAACCAGACTCACAATTCTAAAGCAAAGTGTGGTATATGAAAGCAGACACCAGCATTCAAATCTGCCAGACCGCAGCTCTGAGACTTTGCACAAGTCATCTAACTCCCCTCCCCATGCCTCAGTTTCTTCATCTGTAGAATGGGGACAGTACCGGTACATACTCCAGAGGATGACTATTATGAGGATTATTGAGTGAATTGACGTGAAGCACTTAGAACAGGGCATAACACAGAGTAAGTGCCACAGGGCTATTTGCTGTTGTTACCACTAGCTCTCAAAATTCAATGATTCTATGTCTCTATACAATGTTAATTATCCTAATTCTTCATCTATTGCCAAGTTCCTTTATTTACAGCCTATATTGTCAAGGAAAGTCAGGTGGAGGAAAATGTATATAATAGCTTCCTTTTATTCAAGGAAAGGGAGACATTAATATGTAAGTACATTTGGTAACAATTTTAATACAGAAAAATAAAAACTCCAAACAAACAAACAAATGGCTACTACAAAGGAGAGGGAAGGTACAGATAGCAATGACTGGTTTAGAAGATAGAATTCTCAGTATATTCCTGTTTTGTAGATTTGACTTTGAAATCATGCAGTTTACATAATGATAAAAAAAACTTATGTGTTAAGAAGTAATCTATACAAATCAAAAGCAACATGGGATAAGTTTAACTGCTCATTGAATTAGAGTCCTAACCACACCGAGAGGAGTCATTGTTAATGATTTTTAAACATAGTACTATAACTATATACCCCAAAAGGACAAGCTTTAAGGACAAAGAGAGCTAGAAAAAAATCTGACCAGTGAAATGTTTATCATCACNAAGAAGTAATCTATACAAATCAAAAGCAACATGGGATAAGTTTAACTGCTCATTGAATTAGAGTCCTAACCACACCGAGAGGAGTCATTGTTAATGATTTTTAAACATAGTACTATAACTATATACCCCAAAAGGACAAGCTTTAAGGACAAAGAGAGCTAGAAAAAAATCTGACCAGTGAAATGTTTATCATCACTATTATATTACGATTTGTAAGAAGTATACATGCACGTGTGCCCAGCCATGTCTAACTCTTTGTGACCCCAGAGGAGCCAGGCTCCTCTGTCCATGGAATTTTCCAGGCAGGAACAATGGAATGGGTTGCCATTTCCTTCTCCAGGGGATCTTCCTGACCCAGGGATTGAACCAGTCTCCTGAGTCTCCTGCACTGGCAGGAGGATTCTTCAGCAATGCACCACCTGGGAAGGTAGGTGGGTGTGTGGGGGTGTGAGTGTGGGTGTGTTTTTTCTTATATTGGGTTAACCAAAATTTTTGTTTGGGTTTTCTATAAGATGTTACAGAAAAACCCAAAGGAACTTACTTTTTGGCTAACCTCATATATAGGGCCACAAAGGTGAAAATAGGTGTCTTGTTATTCATAAGTGGAGAAGGCAATGGCAACCCACTCCAGTACTCTTGCCTGGAAAATCCCATGGACGGAGGAAGGAGCCCTATTCCATCACAGTGGGTTTATGCCAATACCTACTCATCCCACCACTGGTGGGGCCAGGAGAACCAACCCTGTGATGTGTGATCAGAAGGTTGAAATTTTCAGTCCCAATTAGAAGGTTAAAACTTGCAATCCCACCCCCTGATTTCTGGGGCAAAAAGAGGGGCTTGAGGCTGAATCAGTGACACTGGCAAATGATATAATCAGTTATGACTATGTAATGAAGACTCCATCAAAGCCCCACAAGTCAGCATTTTGGTCCCTTGTTTCAGAGAGCTCCCGAGTCTGGGACCCACAAGGCTTCCCTGTGCTGGGCCCCAAGCTCCTCTGCCAGACCTCACCCTGTGCAACTCTTCACCTGGTTGCTGATGCATAGCCTTTAATGTCCTTGTATAAAACATCAGTAATCTAGTGAGTAAATGATTCTTCCTGAGCCCTGTGAGCCGTTCCAGCAAATGAATGGAACCTAATCATAGGGTGATAAGAGCCTATGATTTATATGCTTCAGTTAGAAGCCCAGGTAACAATCTGGGCTTACAAATGACATCTGAAATGGAAGGAGGTTTTGCAGGACTGAGCCCTTTACCTGCGAACCTCATTCTATCTCCAGACAGACAGGGTCAGAGGTGAGTTGATCTCGTGGACACCAGAAAGGCTTGCTGGTGTGGGGAAGCCTCCACAGGAACTACCTTAGAACTAGGGCCAAAAAGTTCCTGCTTTTTCTTATTGCAATACTATCTCAGTGCTTCCCTGATGGGTCAGAAGGTAAAGAATCTGCCTATAACGCGGGAGACCTGGGTTTGATCCCTAGGTCGGGAAGATCCCCTGGAGAAGGGACTAGCAACCCATTCCAGTACTTTTGTCTGGAGAATTGCAGGACAGAGGAGCCAGGTGGGATACAGTCCATGGGATCACAAAGAGTCAGACAGGACTGAGCAACTTTTCACTTTCATCTCAGGATAATAAAATAGTTGAACTAAGGAACTTTCTTTTAATAGAAAATGAAGAAGGAATGCTACAATTTGAATGTCACCACAATTAAGACGACAATCAACTATGGCTGTCAACACCATAGAGGGGACCAGACAGTATGTCTTATAAAGGAAGTACACAGCACCACTAAGAAGTATTTTTAGCACCAAAAAAAAAAAAAAAATAAACCTGAATCTGATCGGCCCTCTAGCTCTAACACAATCAACTGACAAGAAATGCAAGTAGGAGAGTTCAGAAGAAGGTGTTAAAAAGAGCCACCCAGACTGCACAAACTGTAGGAGAAATGATACAGTTTCTCCACCTGGCAAGAAGAAAGAGAGCAAACCTAGAGATAAACAGGTACTTAAGAGACAAGGCAGAAAATTGCAAATCACAGAGCTTTGCGGATCTGATTCAACACTTTTATCCCAGAGGAGTGAAGAAACTTGAACACTGAGTAGTATCTATTGATATTAAGCAACTGTTTTTAATTCCTAAGGCATGACAATGATATTGTGATTAGGTTTTTAGAGAGTTCTCATCTTTGAGAAACACTAGTTACCCCAAAATGATACATACCTCTGAAATTTTCTGAAACAATACACCTGAAATAATCAAGGAGAGGGGAGACTCGGTGACAGTGGCGATGAAAGAAGAAAGGTCACGTTTTTATAATGACTGGGCCATCGGCACACAGGTTCATTCAACTATCCTTTCTCCTATTGGATACGCCTCTAATTTCCCTTAACGATAAAAAGAAATTGGCTATTCTACAAAATCTCAATTCTGGGGCCAGAAGCAAACAGCAGACATTATGTCCAAATCTTATCACTCACACATCAAAAGAGATGACTTTGGACAAAGTGCTTTATTCTGTGGAGCCTCAGTTTCCTATGCTGTAAAATGGTCATGAAAAGATAAACTGAGGAAACACAAGGGCAATGCTGAGCTCAGGGCCCAGTACAGGGGCCCAGTGGAGCCGCCCACCCCTCACAGCTTTCTAAGAGCTCACCACCGCAGACGGCAAACTGGGGAGCCTAATCTTCCATCCTAACTTGAAATTAGAAAGTTTAATGCTCACAGATTATTTGCTTGATTATCTCCAACAGGAGTGAAATGATTTTTTTAAAGGACACGCCTGGGACTTCCCTGAAGGTCCAGTGGTTAAGACTCCATGCTTCCAATGCAGAGGGTGAAGGTTCGATCCCTGATTCCGGAGCTAAGATCCCTCATGATGCTCAGGCCAGAAGAAAAAGAACACGCTCTGTCTTAGGTGTGATGAATAACAACACTCTCTACTTTCTCCCTTCACCTACATGCTCACTAAGCAAGGGGCTCCCTCTTGGGCTGCCTCCATGATTCACAGGAAATCAACACCACCTCCCCAGCTGTAAACACTCCCAAATTCTGAAACCATTTCTCAGACATCCAGACAGCCAGCTCAGACATCTCCTTCCTTTCTGAGCCTGGGCGAGAGGCTTTGCCATGTTATTTTCTTGCCTGGATAATGCATCACATCAGGGAACAGCATCTGATACCTCAGACGTGGAGTTTACACAAGTTCTTGCTTTAACAAGCTGAACGCTGTTTATTTTCTCTAATAGCAGCCATGGTCTGGCCTGTGTTTCTGCAAGGCACCGAGTCACTACTTATGCTTGTAAAATATTCCTGAGCACGTTTGGTCAGTGGTTCCCAACTCCACATAGACAAATGTGGTGGCTGGTCGCTATTAGCCTGGCGTTTCATTCTGCCTTATCTTGCTTTACGTGACAGTTGCTGATAGAGTTTGCTGGGAACACTTTCATTGGAGAGAGAACCATTGGGCTCAAATCCCCACATTGTCCCCTATTGGACTGGTTTTTCAATCTGTGTCGACTGCCTTCCATAAAATATGGACAATGAAATCTAACTCAAAGGATTGTTTTGGAAACCACACCAGATAATTTACTAAAGATACGCGTATAGTCTCTGGCACACGGAGAGTGCACGTAAACATCTGCCAATGTCACCACGACTTCGACAGGCGGCTGGAGCAGTGGGCCTGACTCCTCCAGGGATTCCCAGTGCCCTGACTGACACGTGGCAAGTTCTCCAGGGCCTCCCTGGTGTCTCAGACAGTAAACAGCCCACCTGCAAGGCAGGAGACCCAGGTTCAATCCCGAGATGGGAAGATCCCCAGGAGAAGGCAATGGCCACCCACTCCAGTATTCTTGCTTTGAGAATTCCATGGGCGGAGGAACCTGGTGGGCTACAGTCCATGGGGTCGCAAAGAATCGGACACAACCTTCAAGCTCTCAATCAGTATTTGTTAAATCAATGAGTGAATGAATCAAATGTAGACAACGGAATTTAACCTGCCTCTACTTGTGAAAAAGGGTCACATTACTTTCAGTATCTCAAAAATTACAATACTATTATTTAAAACACTTGCACTATATTAATACATACAAGCATATTATTATCCTTCACTGGGCATGTAAGAAACTTCAAATAAATTTCATGCAGATGCCCTGGAACTTTTGTAACAAAGGCTCCAGAAAATTCTCTCCAGATTCCTAAGAACTGCAGAATGTGCTTTGGAGTAATAGCACCGTGGAAAAAATTTGGAGACATACCAGATTGGGAGCAGCAAGACCCATCGGAGGTTGACACAACTGTCTACCTGAGAGGGGCTGAGAACCTGGTCTTGGGCAGGGAATGTAGAGGGAACTGGGAGCCAGACACAAGGGATCTCTAGGAGTCGTGACCAGTAAGAGGTGAAAGTGAAAGTGTTAGTTTCCCTGCCATGCCCGACTCTTTGCGACCCCATGGACTGTAACCCACCAGGCTCCTCTGTCATGGGATTCTCCAGGCAAGAGTACTGGAGTGGGTTGCCATTCCCTCCCCCCAGGGGATCTTCCCAACCTACAGATGGAACCTGGGTCTCCCACACTGAAGGCAGATTCTTTACCATGTGAGCCACCAGGGAAGTCCCCAGTAAGGAGCGAGTGAAAGTCACTCAATCGTGTCCAACTCTTTTCGATTCCACGGACCTGTGGAATTCTCCAGGCCAGAATTCTAGAGTGGGTAGCTGTTCTCTTCTCTAGGAGTAAGAGGTGGTGGCTTTTAAATGTGGGGTGGGGGGGGACGGAGGAAAGAACATGGTAGGTCAATGACAAAGCAAACTTAGGAGGAAATGAAGGAGTGGAATTCTGGATTTAAGCTGAGCGTGAAACCCAAGTAGATGTCATTCAACAAGCCAGAAATAGGTTGCACACAGATGTTCACAGCAGCATTATTCACAGCAGCCAAGAAGTGGAAGCAGTCCAAACGTTCATCAGGGAATGAATGGCTAAACCAAACGTGGGAATACACATACAAAGGGATATGATTCAGGCTTTAAAGAGGAAATTGTGACACCTGTTACGGCATGGATGCACCTTGAGGACAAAATACAAAGTGAACGAAGAGACAGATGCCCTATGAGTCCACTCACATGAGCCAACCAGCAGTCAGTCCCATAAAGACAGAAGCAATGATTCCACTTACATGAGCTAAGCAACAGTCAGTCCCATCAAGACAGAAGCAATGATTCCACTTACACGAGCTAAGCAACAGTCAATCCCATAAAGACAGAAGTAATGATTCCACTCACATGAACCAACCAGCAGTCAGTCCCATAAAGACAGAAGCAATGATTCCACCTACATGCNTGGCACACGGAGAGTGCACGTAAACATCTGCCAATGTCACCACGACTTCGACAGGCGGCTGGAGCAGTGGGCCTGACTCCTCCAGGGATTCCCAGTGCCCTGACTGACACGTGGCAAGTTCTCCAGGGCCTCCCTGGTGTCTCAGACAGTAAACAGCCCACCTGCAAGGCAGGAGACCCAGGTTCAATCCCGAGATGGGAAGATCCCCAGGAGAAGGCAATGGCCACCCACTCCAGTATTCTTGCTTTGAGAATTCCATGGGCGGAGGAACCTGGTGGGCTACAGTCCATGGGGTCGCAAAGAATCGGACACAACCTTCAAGCTCTCAATCAGTATTTGTTAAATCAATGAGTGAATGAATCAAATGTAGACAACGGAATTTAACCTGCCTCTACTTGTGAAAAAGGGTCACATTACTTTCAGTATCTCAAAAATTACAATACTATTATTTAAAACACTTGCACTATATTAATACATACAAGCATATTATTATCCTTCACTGGGCATGTAAGAAACTTCAAATAAATTTCATGCAGATGCCCTGGAACTTTTGTAACAAAGGCTCCAGAAAATTCTCTCCAGATTCCTAAGAACTGCAGAATGTGCTTTGGAGTAATAGCACCGTGGAAAAAATTTGGAGACATACCAGATTGGGAGCAGCAAGACCCATCGGAGGTTGACACAACTGTCTACCTGAGAGGGGCTGAGAACCTGGTCTTGGGCAGGGAATGTAGAGGGAACTGGGAGCCAGACACAAGGGATCTCTAGGAGTCGTGACCAGTAAGAGGTGAAAGTGAAAGTGTTAGTTTCCCTGCCATGCCCGACTCTTTGCGACCCCATGGACTGTAACCCACCAGGCTCCTCTGTCATGGGATTCTCCAGGCAAGAGTACTGGAGTGGGTTGCCATTCCCTCCCCCCAGGGGATCTTCCCAACCTACAGATGGAACCTGGGTCTCCCACACTGAAGGCAGATTCTTTACCGTGTGAGCCACCAGGGAAGTCCCCAGTAAGGAGCGAGTGAAAGTCACTCAATCGTGTCCAACTCTTTTCGATTCCACGGACCTGTGGAATTCTCCAGGCCAGAATTCTAGAGTGGGTAGCTGTTCTCTTCTCTAGGAGTAAGAGGTGGTGGCTTTTAAATGTGGGGTGGGGGGGGACGGAGGAAAGAACATGGTAGGTCAATGACAAAGCAAACTTAGGAGGAAATGAAGGAGTGGAATTCTGGATTTAAGCTGAGCGTGAAACCCAAGTAGATGTCATTCAACAAGCCAGAAATAGGTTGCACACAGATGTTCACAGCAGCATTATTCACAGCAGCCAAGAAGTGGAAGCAGTCCAAATGTTCATCAGGGAATGAATGACTAAACCAAACGTGGGAATACACATACAAAGGGATATGATTCAGGCTTTAAAGAGGAAATTGTGACACCTGTTACGGCATGGATGCACCTTGAGGACAAAATACAAAGTGAACGAAGAGACAGATGCCCTATGAGTCCACTCACATGAGCCAACCAGCAGTCAGTCCCATAAAGACAGAAGCAATGATTCCACTTACATGAGCTAAGCAACAGTCAGTCCCATCAAGACAGAAGCAATGATTCCACTTACACGAGCTAAGCAACAGTCAATCCCATAAAGACAGAAGTAATGATTCCACTCACATGAACCAACCAGCAGTCAGTCCCATAAAGACAGAAGCAATGATTCCACCTACATGAGCAAACCAGCAGTCAATCTCATAAAGACAGAAGCAATGATTCCACTTACATGCACCAACCGTCAGTCCCATAAAGACAGAAGCAATGATTCCACCTCCATAGGCTAACCAACAGTCAATCCCATAAAGACAGAAGCAATGATTCCACTCACATGAGCTAACCAACAATCAGTCCCGTAAAGACAGAAGCAATGATTCCACTCACATGAGCCAACCAACAGTCAGTCCCATTAATACAGAAGCAATGATTCCACTTATATGAGCTAACCAACAGTCAGTCCCATTAAGACAGAAGCAATGATTCCACTTACATGCACCAACCAACAGTCAGTCCCATTAAGACACAAGCGATGATTCCACTTACATGCACCAACCAACAGTCAGGCCCATAAAGACAGAAGCAGTGATTCCACCTACATGAGCTAAATGAGCTAACCAACAGTCAGTCCCATTAAGACAGAAGCAATGATTCCACTTACATGCACCAACCAACAGTCAGTCCCATTAAGACACAAGCGATGATTCCACTTACATGCACCAACCAACAGTCAGGCCCATAAAGACAGAAGCAGTGATTCCACCTACATGAGCTAACCAACAGTCAGTCCCATAAAGACAGAAGCAATGATTCCACTTACATGAGCTAACCAACAGTCAGTCCCATAAAGACAGAAGCAATGATTCCACTCACATGAGCTAACCAAAAGTCAGTTCCTTAAAGACAGAAGTAGTAGGGTGGTTGTCAGAGGCTGGGAGCTGTTTAGCGGATACATGGTTTCGGTTTTGCAAGATTATGAAGTTTTGGAGATCTGATGCAGAATAATGTGAGTATGCTTAACACTGCTGAACAGCACATTTGAAAATGGTTACCATTGTAAATTTTATGTTGTGACTTTTTTAGCCACAATTAAAACTTTTAATTAAAAAAAGCTCGAAATACGGATCCAGAGTCATAAACTGGAAGTGTTCACTTGCCCAAACTTCCAACTCTATTCCTGATTGATTCGTAGGTTGAACACTTGGTCACTCATACCTGATTTCTGCCCTCTGAACCCTCTCTCTACTCCAAGTAGACCAGTGAAAAGGGGGTCACTTGTCCACAGGCCACGAACAAGACCTTAGTAAAGTGTGGCTTGAAGACCTCTTCATTGCACTTTGCAGATACTGCATTTTAAAATATGTATTTATTTGGCTGTGCTGGGTCTTAGTTGCAGCACTCAGGACCTTTTGCTGCGTCATGCAAGATCCTCCACCGTGACACATGGATTCTCAGGTTGTGGCTCCTCCGGCTCAGTAGTTGTGGCATGTGAGCTTAGTCGCCCCTCAGCGTGTAGGATTTTAGTTCCCCAAACAGGGATTAAACCCATGCTCCCTGCATTGCAAGGCAGATTCTTAACCAGTGGACCACCAGGGAAATTCCAATATCACAATTTTTACAAATTCACAGCAGCAACCCTGCATCAGGCAAGCCTATCGGAACCATTTTTCCAACACCATTTGCTCACTTTGTGTCTCCGCTGTGTGTGGATAATTCTTGCAAAATTTCAAACCCTTCACAAGCAAAAAGATTACAACTCACTGAAGGCTCAAAGGATGGTTAGCATTTTTCAGCAATATTTTTTAATTAAGATATACACATTGGTTTTTCAAGACATAATGCTACTGAAAACTTAATAACTGAGTACCACAAAGTACAGTATAAACAGGCTTCCTAGGTGGCTCAGTTAAAGAATCCACCTGTCAGTGCCAGAAACGTGGGTTTTGACCCCTGGGTCAGGAAGTTACCCTGGAGAAGGAAATGGCAACCCATTCCAGTATTCTTGCCTGAAAAATGCCCTGGAGAGAGGAGCCTGGTGGTCCACAGGCCGTGGCATTGCAGAGTCAGACACGACTGAGCAACTGGTCATGCATGCACGCATGGAATAGTATAAACATAACTTTTATGTGTGTTGGGAAACCGATAAAGTCTTACAACTCGCTTTATTGTGCTATTTGCCTTATTGCGTGGCCTGGAACAGAACTTGCAATCTCTCCGAGGTCTGCCTGTACAGGGGAGAGTGTTCATCTACTTGGACATCAGGTCCCCCAGATTGACTAAAGGAGGGCTCTGTCACCATCTGATCCATCCTGTAATTACCTTATCCTGCTAACTCAGTTCATTTCCATAAATGTTCTATGCTCGAAGTTCTTCCAAACCCCACTGGGCTGAACTGCGGTGGAGGCCGATTATTTCCCCAGAAAGAAAGGCCCTTGGGAATTGACCTCCTTTCAACCTGTTGCTGTCTACCTGCTCTTTTTCCTTCTCCCATGTTCCTCTCTGGCCCACGAAGTCTTTCTCATCCTGCCTTCTCACTAGTTTTGTCCCAGTTACGGTCTAGTAGGTTCTAAAATCACTCCCCAACTTACACAGAAAAGCAAGGCAGCGGAGCCAAGCCTGGGAGTGAAAACAAGTCCAGTCCAAGTTGCATAACAGGGGTGAACGTTCACCAATTAAACGCTGCTAGGTCTCCAATGTCAACAGAACCGTCTGCGGCGGGCGCTTCTCTCCCTCTACTGCAGGGAGACTGTGAAAACAAGTCACGTGAGGCTTCTGGTGGGAAGAAAGCTTTATCTGATGAGAGTTTAAAAAGTTCCCATGGGGAAAACCAGGGCTCGAGCGGTCTGTACCCATGAGACCTCTCCTGGCCCAGAAACTCATCACCATTTCATACTTTACTGCTAAAACAACCCACAGCTTTAGGTATTTAGTATAGCAAGAAAGAGAGAGAGAGAAAGAAAAAATTAGGTAGTTAAGCCATTTTTAGCAGCAGAGCAGACTTGGGGTACTATTTACACTGGTGGCATATTATACTGTCTATGGACAGGGGAGGGGAGCCTATGGTGGGAAAGATACAGGGTAATGGAGTTGCTTAGTTGCTAAATCATGTCTGACTCTTTGCAGCCTCATGGACTATAGCCTGCCAGGCTCCTCTGGAACTTTCCGGCCAAGCATACTGGAGTGGGTTTCTGTTTCCTTCTCCAGGGCAATCTTCCCAACCCAGGGATAGAATCTGCACCTCCTGCATTGGCTGGCGAGTTCTTTACCACTGTGCCCCCAGGCCTTGCCACCTGCCAGCTGTACGACCCTGGACAAGTTGCTCAGCCTCCCTCAGCCTCAGATTCCTCATCGGTACACTGAGAATAACAGTCCTAGGAGCAAGGGTGACCACATGCACAGCCCCTGTTTCCCGTTTGACATACAGCAAACAGTCCACAAGTGAGAGCTAGTGTACCGAGTGTCACTGCGGTCATTATCCAAACCCATGGGTGCTTAACACACTTGTCTAAACAAACTGACAGCTGCTAAGTGTTCTTGGTGACAACAAGGGATCCTAAAATTAAACACTTGCTCACAGCCAGTAACAAGGCCGGTATTAAAAAAAAAAATAAAACAAAAGCACCAGTGTGGGAGACATTTTGTCCTTTATACAGCCCGATGGCTTTTGAATCTTGTCTTTAGTTCCAGAACCACAAAGCATTAATGCTTAACTTAAACCAATACAGTTGGTCTGGCTGGATCAAGACAAGATTTCCCCCCCCATGATACAAAATGTACAGACTGAGGCCAGGGTAGGGGAAATGATCTAGATCTAAGAATAAACACCACTGGGTTTCGAAAGGTTCCCAGTGTCCATACACAATTTTAGAATCTATTAGATCCTTGCTGTGTTAATGAGGTCTCTTGCTGGGAATCCAAATTCCCTTTGTAAACTCCATTAACAACCCACGAGGCAGGTGGGCAGCTGGGAATGTGCTTATGGTAATAATGCCTTGCCCAGGAAGGGAGGCAGTGGGAAATCACATCCATTAGCATCACATGCTTAGAACCTTGGAGAGAAAGGGGGTAAAGCATGTTTCCTTGGAGAGAGATTAGGATGAGCTCAACTCCAAGCCCCTCTGTACCTCTCATCCTTGAAATAAGAGGCAATGGTAATTGGTAAAGACGGTAAGGTTTCTCAAATGCAGCAACTATCCTAAAAACTCTGGGATAAAATATTACCCACAGAAAGTCTGCCAAGTCTATTTATGTCCTCAGATGATTTTTTTAAATTGAAGTGTAGTTGATTCACAATGTTAATTTCAAATGCTTAACACAGTGATTCAGTTTTACATGTATGTGTATTTTTTCCAGATTCTTTTCCCTTAAAGGTTATTATAACATATTGGTATAGTTCCCTGCGCTATACAGTAGGTCCTTGTTGGTTACCTACTTTATATATAGTAAGTGCATCCATGCTCACTGAGCTTCTCCAATGCACAGTGGTAAAGAATCAGATGAGGGGTCAATCACTGGGTCAGGAAGATCCCCTGGAATAGGAAATGGCAACTTCCTCTAGTATCATTGCTGGGGAAATCCCACGGACAGAGGAGCCTGGCAGGCTACAGTCCATAGGGTTGCAAAGTCAGATACTACTGAGCACAAGCAAAGGGATATGTTCATTACAACCTAATTGATCTCTCCTCTCCCTTTTTCTCTTTGATAACTGTAAACTTGTTTTCTATGTCTGTGAGGCTCTGCTTTGTAAATAAGTTCATTTGCATCTTTTTAATTTGGTGAGGGGGATTCAGCATTCTCAGATAAGTTTTTGGAGACCCCTCACAACTTTTTGCCTATCTGTTTTCCTTTTAATTGCCCCCCAAAAATTTTCCTTAGTAAGAACACATGGAAAGTTTTGACTTTGAGAGTGCAGATTCCATTAATGATCCAAGTGCATTTTTAAAATGTTTTTGCTTTTAGAGCAAAAAAGGAAAAGTTTTGATTTTTCCTATCTGTGCATCAAACTGGCACAGAAAATTTGCTGAATATTATCCAAAACACCCAGGGTTAGGCTGAAAGAAGGGATGGAAAATTTCAGCCTCCAAAGAATTTATTTTTGAGGGGTTGGAGGGAAAGGAACGGGAGGATGAGAGCTAAGAGTGTGTCTCCAGTACCGCTGAGAACACATTCTGCCTTTTCACCCACAGTTGCCTAAGTGATGCTCCAAATGCTTCCTGTCCTAAGTATAGTGTCTCCCCAGGGAACAGAGCAAGTTGAGGACTGCACAGTGAACCACACTCCAGCCCCCAAATGCCATCCATCACACCATACAACCTATCACCTCGACTCTCTTGGTTTATCTCATCACCCGTCTCCGGTCATCAGGGTCTGCTCAACATAAGGACTTTCAGGGGTTTTAACCTTTCTGGGGTCAAAAACCTCTTAGAGAATCCAGTGAAAGGCTCCACGCCAAGAGTGTGTACATATATCTCCATACCACCTTAAAAGGTCGTGGGCAACTCCCCCTAAAGTACATCCGACAACCTTTAGCGTCAAATAGCCCACTTAAGCAGCACTCAATTTCTCTCAACATCCTCCAGGCAAATTCACCAAGCGCAATTCTCAAGACTACATGCAAGTTTCTATTAGTGTCCAAAACAGACAATCAAAAAGGACCTTCTGTATAGCACAAAGAACTCTACTCAATAGTCTATAACACGCTACAGGAGAAAAGCATTTGGAAAGAGAATGCTGCTGCTGCTAAGTCACTTCAGTCGTGTCCGACTCTGTGTGACCCCATAGACGGCAGCCCACCAGGCTCCCCCATCCCTGGGATTCTCCAGGCAAGAATACTGGAGTGGGTTGCCATTTCCTACTCCAATGCATGAAAGAGAAAAGTGAAAGTGAAGTCGCTCAGTCTGTCCGACTGTTAGCGACCCCATGGACTGCAGCCCACCAGGCTACTCCGTCCATTGGATTTTCCAGGCAAGAGTACTGGGGTGGGGTAGATACATGTAAATGTACAACTGAATTGGTCTGCGGTGCACCTGAAACTAACACATTAGGGTTTGTTTTCCTTGGGGTATAGTTGCTTTACAATGTTGTGTTAGGTTCTGCTGTGCAATGAAGTGAATTGGCTATAGGTACACATATATTCCCTCCCTCTCGGACCTTCCTCCCACCCCCTCTACCCATCTAGGTCACCACAGAGCACCGAGCTGAGCTCCCTATAACACAACACGGTTAATCAACTCTACTCCAATATAGAATAAAAATTTTTTTAATTAAAAAGCAATTAAAAGTTCTTATGAGTGTCCTTGAGCCACCGAATGCTTTAGAATCTTCAGATTTTATCTGCCACGTGGGCAAAAACAATCATGTGCCTACACACACACACACCACACACACACACACGGCTTGGCAAAAATAAATGGCAAAGCTGAACTGGGACTGGAACATATTCGTTTAGTTTATTCATTCCTGACACTATGAAGTCATTAGAGGAAGTAAGGGTAGCTTTGGCGAGCAGAGCCGTGCGAAGCAGCCAGGGTTGGTTATGTCTTTTCCATCCAATAAATAGCAGCGCTGAATAAGTTTCATGGGCTCAACACTCTCCTGCCCACATAAGCAATTTGTTATTAAATACTTATTGTTCCTGCAGAAAGCCTACCACCAGATTATTTTTAAATACTTTTACTTTTTTTTTTTATCCATGGGATTTTCCAGGCAAGAGTACTGGAGTGGGGTGCCATTGCCTTCTCCGTCCTCATTCGCTGCTTCTTTCCAAATCACAGTCTATTGGAGGGTCTATTTGCATGGCTAGCATCCATTTTTCTATGGGATTATACTTTGGCTGCAAGGAATTTGGTTCTTTCTCACCATCCAACCCTGCTCTCTCCTTATCTTGGTGTAGTTTTTCCTAATATGTATTCACAAACTCTAATAGCGTTAACAGGGGTTGTATTTATAAGGGAGAGTTGTCTTCCATCTTTGAGGCGCCATGGTTTTTAGATGTTTCCAAATATTCAATGTAAAAGCATTGAACCATCAAGAGAAACTCATACTTCATCTGATCAAACCCTGCTGGTCAGTTTCTCTCACTGTCAAGAACACTTGGCATGCACATCCATGCTCCCTTGGCGGCCAGCAGCTGCCTCTTCTCCTGAAGATGACTTTTCATTGTCCAGCCAGCAGCCAAGACTCGACTTGCTCAGCTTCTTCAAGGAAGAGCCCTCAGATTCTGGTGGGGAGGGTGTCAGGTCATTGTTAGCCAGGCTTCCTGGGTCTGAGCCCAGACCTGATCAAATGTCCCTGCTCACTCTTTTTGCTTTTCTCCATTTTTCATGTTCCTGCTCAGGCTTTTCATTTTTTCTCCAACCTTGGGTACCCTAGCACCCACAGGACAGCTGAGAGCCCCAGGGGCTTGTTTGCCCTTTGACTGGGGGAGTAACTAGCAGTTTTCATGTGCTTTTCTCAGACTGGAACTTAATGTCTTTCTACCTTTTATCCTGGCAATGGAAGAGCAGAGCGGGTAGCAGAAGACTTGTTGGGGCTGGAGTTGTTTTCTGAACAGGTTGTGTTGGGGAGGCAGCCCAGGAGGGAGAAGGAAATTAGAGTCAGAAAATGCGTGTGCTCAGGGGTCCCTGGAGAACCTGCAGAGAAGCGGTCCCTCCCTTTGTAGCTGCGGACTCCTGAGCCCAGAGCAGTGAGATGACTTACTGGCTCAAGGTCACACATCAAGGCTGTGCGATTTATAGTACTCAGTTCAGCGTGGTTAGGCAAGTAGGAATCCCCTTGGACTGCCCTGGCTTCGTGAACTGGTGCACATGAAGGGTATCAGGGCTGCTCTAGAGAACCCACATAGTTCTTTGAATCAAGGAGAAATGAGTCAATTGCTAGTTCTTCTTAACTCTTGAACTTTAAAAATCTAAGTTGTGGTTCAGTATTTGAGGTGGGATGTGTGTTTGTTGAGGAGGTGGAAGGCGATGGAGGATTCAGAAGATTCAGGTGATTAGGTTCTTTGAACTGTCTGTGGGAGGTGGGCGAGCATGACAGGGAGGTAGGCTTCTCCCCAGTGGTGATAGAATAAAGCAGTGTTAGTGGGTCAGTTGGATGTCAGCTCTTTCCCTCCTGGACTGCAGTGCAAAGAGTATCCAGTCGAGGTTTTCTTTGGCAGAATGACTGCTGTGTAAACTGGAATCAGAGAAAAAAGAATTGCTGCATAGGATTGTCTGTGACAGAAAATCTGTTGTGACCAATTTAATTCAGCTCAATAAGTCATTCTCAAGTATATACCCAGTAGAAAGCCAGATGTATTGTGGGGAGTAGGAAGAAAGGCTTGTCAGTACTATGACATCTGAGACTGGTCCATCTTATTAAGAAATCAAGACCCACCGACATGGAGCAGACAGAAAATGAAACTGAAAAGCCTGAATGACAAAAGTCATGGCATAAACATTGTATGTTCTGGAAAGTGATGAGGAAAAGGAGTCAGGAGAATGGGTTGTGAGGAGGTGAATGTGTGGGAGTGGACAAGCCATTTATTTGCGGGGCGGGGGGAGCTGGGTCTTCTCGGGGATGTACTCCCCAGTGTGAGGCTTTGCTCATGGTAGATGCTCAATAAAGAATTCAGTGATGGAGGGAGGGCAGGGTGGACAACAGCAGTCTGTGGACGTGAGCAGAGGTCTTCGAGGACCAGACCAACCTATCCGAGCAGAGCGCAGGAGGGCTGGAATGTTCCAGATACACAGTTTGGACTTGGTCTGAGGCCCAAGGGAAGCACAGGAGAGGCAAGGTGAGGTGCCTTGGGAGGCACACTGGCCACAGGTTAGGAAGATGAGGTGTCGGAGCGGGCTCTGCCCTTTCATTCTGTTTGTCTTAGCTGTTCAACATGCCAGTGCAAGGTTGTCCCATGATTCTTTTTCAGATCTACATTCTAGAGTATGCATCTCAGGGTTCTGTGCAGGGAGGATGCTTGGAGGCAGAGAGGCCTTTTGGCTCCAGGAATTCAGGGGCAGGAGACATGATGAAGGTGGTGGTGATGGGAGCAGCAAGGGAGGGGAGAGTTGGGGAGATTTGGAAGTGACTTAGGATGCTTTGGGGTAACTTCAGTAGAGGGGGATCAGCACAGTTGGTTTTAGGGGAAGAGAGATTTTTGATGAGGTGACATTTGGGGTACAAGGTGACTGTGAGACGTCTTAGAAGCAGTCAGAAATGAAAGATTGGCTGGATGAAGCAGGGTAGGTAAAAGTAGAGCCTTGCCATCAGACCAGGGGTACTTTGAATCCTACTCTAATGTTTAGCAGCTGTGTGACCTCAAGCACATGACTTGGGTCAGGTGTCCAGGTCATCCAATTTGCAAGAGACTCTCCCATTTTGGCATTGAGAGTCTCATGTCCTGGAAAACTCCGCAGCCCCAAGCAAACTGGGACAGCTTGCCCTGGACCGTCCTACTAGGAAAACTGCAAGCCCCTGGTTGTGGAACCCCCATGGAGGTGGGCAAACCGGGATGGTCAGTGAACCTACCTGAACAGCTTCAGCCTCAGTTTCCTCATCTGAAAGCAAAGAGAAAAGCTGTTCCTTCTTTGGAGTGTGGTATGGATTCATTGAGCTGGTATGTGTAAAGCACACAGCATAAAAGTTGGCAAAACAAAAAGCTATAAAAAGTTGGTTGAAAGGGTGAGTTAGGTCAATCAAGCGGATGAACCAGGTGGGTGCAGAGGGGATGGGAAAGTAACCTGGTGTTGTCATGGGATGAGTGCAGAGCCCTAGGCTTTATATACAGAACTTGCAAATTGGGATTCTATGTGTATTTATAAAAGAGGATTTGCCAAGAAAATTAGTAAACAAGAGAAATGTTAGACCGTGGAAGAGGGCAAACCTTAGCAGCAGCATTTAGATTTTAATAATGTTTATGCTAATTATTAGTGAATATGTTTCTTCATGAGAGGTTTTCCAAGAGTCTCTAAAGATGGGCATGTCAGTTCTCTGGTTCACTTGACACTATGGCTGTACACGCTCAAACAAAATGAAACCACATTTTGTTTCAGTATTTGTTCTTTCAACTCGTTCGTTAACTTATTCCACCAGTGTTTACTTAGTGTTTTTCATGTGTTAGGCACAACGCTAGGCTCCAGGGAGGCTACAAAGCAGTAAGAGAAATATTCTTTAAAAGTTTATTAATTTATTAATTTAAATTAAAAAGTTTATTAATAAAATTGTTTTGTCATGACTCTCATTTTCCTTATTTAAACTTGAACCACCACGGTCCTCTCCTTTATTCTTTCTCCACCAGTGTCCAGGCCTTTTGACAGCTCCGTATGTAAGATTGCACTAGCGTTAAAGTCCCCACAAGCCAGAAACATGGAAGTCGGAAAGTCCCCATCAGGGCATTTCAAAGAGATGGGCAGGAGACAGGAAAGCTAGTCTAGAAGAGCTGGAGAGAGAATGGGGGTACTGAGAGGGAAGAGGGGCGGAGAGACAGGGATTTCCAGGGAAAGGGTCTGAGACAGGGAAAAGAGAGTACAGCAGGAGGCCAGAGGCCAAAGGGGAGAATGGCAGCTCACAGGGCACAGGTGGGGAGGAGGGGGCCGGGAGGCGAGAACCCTGAGGCCCGGCCGAGAGCGGAGGAGACTCAGCGGACGACGTGCTTAGCTATAATCCCCTCATCCCCCCACACTGAATAAAAATGTTGCTATTACACGTGTGAGGTGAGGGTTTTTTTTTGTTTCCTGTGGTTTTGTTTCTTTAGCCACAGCTAAGAGGAAACCGAGGTGGGGAGAGCGGGGCGAAGAGGCTGGGCCTCCAGCGCCAGCCCGGCGGGGCCTGTCTCCCTCCGCCTGCGCTGGCGTCTCCCGCTCCAGGCCCTTGACGACACCAAAGGAGCAGGACTCCGCCATTTCCGCGGCCTGTTGAGGCCGAGCATCCCCAGGCGGATGAGGCTGCCTCCTGCCGGAGTTGGCAGCTGCCTTGAGCTTTGCCAGCGACCGCTTCCCCAAACTGCTTCCTCCTCAGAACCGCTCTGGTGCAACCTTGACGCCACCCTTCCTCTTCCTTCACCTGAAGAGGCAAAGCAGGGTCAGGCCAGAGAGGCTGCCCCGTCCTTTCTTTCGTTTTCTTCAAAGCTGTTTCCCGCTTTCCGTGGTCCTGTGTTGTACCTCCTCAGTGCTTTCCTTAAGTAAGAGATTCGGGATAAAAAAATGCATAACACACCCCAGGCCTCAGAGGCCAAGAAGAAAGAGTTGTGTGTAAATAATCAGTTCACTTTGCTTTGGAGAAGGACCAGGCTGGAAGGGCCTGCAGAGCGCGTAATTGTTAGCCAAGAGCTGCGGACCAGAAGGTTGAAAAATTCCACAGCCTGAGCCAAGTGGTCAGATTGCTGGCTGCCTCTGTCAGTAAAACTCTGAGGCCAGGTCTGGCCAGCCTGAGCACGACGGCCATTGTGGTGCGTCACAGAAACCCCACACTGGTTTATCTCTTGGGTTCTGGTTTCAAGGGACAAAAATCGTTATAGACTGTAGACTTGACAGGAAGCCATATGATTGCATATCAATTTGGGGGCTTTTAAAAAACATTATACTTTCAAATATATGTATTTGAAAGGTGCTAAGCTATTAAGTGGGAAGATTCCCTGGAGGAGGGCATGGCAACCCACTCCAGTATTCTTGCCTGGAGAATCCCATGGAAAGAGGAGCCTGGTGGGCTAGAGTCCATGGGGTCTCAAAGGGTCGGACACGACTGAAGGAACAGCAAACAGGCAGGCACAAGATATTAAGTACAAGAAGTGAGACAATGCCTTCCTGAATCTGGCTCTGCTGTGTATCTCCTGACCATTCTGAGCTCAGGCTTCCACGTTTCTGTGACTCATTTTTGCTTTGCATTGCTAGACTCAGGATGCTTTTAGGTATTACTCAACTGCCCGGACAGTGCATATTCTGAACAAACTCGTGTAGATGGCATCTGCCCAGTGTTTCCAGAGGCTCAGGGCTAACTTGGAGATGATTACATTAAATTCTGCTTCCATATCACATAATAGTTTGTAAGCACTTTCCCTGTGCAGTATTTCACTGAAGCCTGAAACAACTCTGCCAGATGGGTACGATGACTTCCCATTTGCTGATGAGGAAATGGAGGTCTAGAGAGGTGAACTGACTGCCCCCAAAGTCTTAGAGCTTGTGGCAGGTCCAGATTTCCTGACTTAAACTGTAAACCTTTCCACTTCACCTGCTGCTTGTCAATGACAGAAAACTAAACATGATAACTAATACAGGTTGAGTATTTACTGCTTGCCAGACACCATGCTCAGTACTTTAACATGCATTATCTCATTTAGTTTACTAAACAGATACAAGAGAGAGCTGATGCTATTATCCCCATTTTTAGATAAGAGAATTGAGGCTTAAAGGGATTAAATAAATTCCTCATTGTCACCTGAAGTAGGAAAGGGACTGAAATCCAGTGTGTTGGATCCCAGAGCTGGTATCCCTAACCTCTGACCACCCATGCAGGCAAGATACTAATGGGGCTTCCCTGGTGGCTCAGTGGTAAAGAATCGGCCTACTAATGCAGGAAATGCAAGAGATGTGAGTTTGATCCCTGGATTGGGAAGATCCCCTGGAGAAGTAAATGGCAACCCACTGCAGTATTCTTGCCTACGAAATCCCATGTACAGAGGAGCCTGGTGGGTCATAGTCCATGGGATCACAAAAGGGCTGGACATGGCTTGGTGACTAAACCACATCTCCACACACAGCCACAAAGGAAGATACCAAAGCCCTGTTCACCAAGTCCTCTGCAGACAGCAGAGTTAAACCGGTTGCCTGGTGACCTGGTTTGGGGTGATGGAAGAGAATAGGAGGCTTGGGGACACGGAGGAGAGGATGAGGCCGGCATGGAGAAGGAGGAGGGGAGTTTCCCATTCTGATGTGGCCACAGTGACAAGGACTGAAGGGCAGGATGCCGTTGATGTCCCCACTTCTTTTCAGCCATATGTGCTGTTGCAGTCTTTTTTTATAGTGCCACATATGGCACTTTCTTAATTGAATTTTTCATAATAATTGATCTGACCTGTATCATTCTGTTAGCTTTAGCAAAACAAATTCTGACACATTTTGATATTAGAACTAAAAATATGTTTCCAACCAGCTGAGGAGCCATAAAGCAGGCTGAAATCATACTAATGATAATGTACAATCTGCTTGCTACCATAAAGTTCTTATTATTTACATGGAGCAAACCATCCAGAGATAATGTGAGCCTAGAGTCTCTTCCAGTTTTCACTGTCTTCTCTAATTTTCCAAATGAGTGCAGGGGAGGGCTGAGAAGTCTCCTCGGGTCACCTTGTTGTGCCCTTCATGATGCCTTAGTGTGTCATGTGGCATTTCCTGGTGCTCGGCAGACTATGGGATGGTCATCCTTGGTGGGTCTGGAGGGCTGTTACAGTTGAAAAGCCCACATTTCAGGGAAGGGACATGTATGCTCATGTTCTCGGTGTTTTTTTCTTCTCCTTCTTTTAAGATGCTTTAAAGATTTTATTTTTTTTTAAACAATGTGTTGGCCACACCACATGGCTTAGTTCCACAATCAGGGATCAAACCTGCACTCCTGAATTGGAAGTGTGAAACCTTAACCACTGGACCACCGGAGAAATTGCATCAGGGGTTTCTTTCTGGGCATCTTCTCTGAAAAAGTCCCGGTGACACTCAGAAAGGACTGCACTCACCTGGGCTCTGCCTGTGCTGGCCTCCTTCCACTGTGCCCCCTCCACACAGGGCAAGGATTCTGCAGGGCTGAGGAACTATGTTCCATTCAGAGCCCATGCCCCTATGTACTTCAGATTCCAGGACCCCAAATTCCTGCCCACACAGCTCCACACCCACTTCTGCACCCAAGCTTAGTCTCTAGGCCTGACTTCCCAAGAGTCCACCATGATGTTGGTACACACTCTGAGTACTGAGGGGCGTGAAGGGGCAGTTATGGCAGGGGCGGTGGGTACAGCTTGGACACATGATCCGAGGGGTCTGTGCATGTGTGAACAAGGCCGCTCACAATGTGGGAGAGAGCCAGGGGTTGGAGAAGATGAAGTATGGCCTTGGGTTAGGGACCCCCTTCTCTTGTTCACTGAGGAACTCTGAGGGGTTTGAGATTTGAACTTGGTCTTCCAGGTCATTATGAAGGTCTCTTAGCTGAGACAAGGGAATAAAACGTATTTCCTCAGCTTGTTAGCTTGTTTTATATACCTGTTATGTGCTTAGATGTGTGATTCGTGGGTCTGGTTGAGCCCCTCTACATGCCAGGCACTGTGGTAGGACAGAGATGGGAGTAAAGGAGACAAGACCTCAGTTCTAGAAGTGAGCTCTCTGGCCTCGTGGGGTAAATGAAGAGCACACAGGCAATTGCAGTGCAGTGTGAAAATGCTGAGAAGGGGAGGCTTCTAGTAAGGGAGGTCATGAAACCCTCTTGAAGAAGTCATGGTTCAGCTCGTTGCTGAAGAGTGACATGTTTGGGCGATTTCAATGGTTTCTAAATAGAACTAGAGCTTTTAGAGAATGGGGTGACCAAACAAAACAAGACCTAATAGCCATTTTTAAGGAGGCTATGGCTCAGCTGCTTGCCAATGCAGGAGATGAGGGTTCAATCCCTAGGTTGGGAAGATCCCCTGGAGAAGGGAATGGCTATCTACTCCAGTATTCTTGCCTGGAAAATCCCATGGACAGAGGAGCTTGGCTGGCTACAGTTCCTGGAGTTACAAAAGAGCTGGACACGACATGTGCTAAAACTTGGTGGCAGTAGGGAACCAGTGATGAAGGCTTATGGGCAGGACAATGGCATTTTTTCAAATTATTGCAATTGAAATATACATACTTGCTATGGTCTGAATGTCTGTGGCTCCTTAGAATTCATATGTTGAAATCCTAATGCCTGATGTGATGGTATTAGGAGGTGGGCATTTGGGAGGTACTTAAGCCATAAAGGTGGAGCCCCCCCTGAATGACCTTATAAAAGAGGCTCCAGAGAGGGGACTTTCCCGGTGGTCTAGAAGAATTCGCCTTTCAGTGCAGGAATCTTGAGTCCAATCCCTGGTCTAGAAACTATATCCCACTCAAGGCAACAAAAAATCCCGGTGCCATAATGAAGCGTGAAGATCCCCCTGTGGCAACTAAAACTCAGTGTAGCCAAATAAATAATTAAATTTACAAAAAGGCTCCAGAGAGATTCCTAAGCCCTTCACCATGTGACACCAATGAATAGAAAAGAGGGCTCTCACCAGAACACGACTATGCTGGCATCTGGATCTTGGGCTTCTCAGACTACTGTGCAAAATAAATTTCTGTTGCTAAAAGCTACCCAGTCTATAGTACTTTGTTATAACAGCCCAAATGGACTAAGATGAAAACTATTTTATATTCTCTAGTATTTCATTCAAAATATTTTTCTAGGTTTCTACACAGGTTTCATAATTACTGTTTATACTTATTAATCAAATGGGCACTGTTTTACTGCACTGTATCTCTATTGTTGGGCATGGAGTTTTTTTCCCTCCAGTTTTTGCCGCTCAGCCCTTCTCCTGGTTCAGTCAACGTGGTAATGGACATCTTCATTTTCTCATGTGTATAACCACCCCTCTGCCACCTTATCCCCCATTCTGGCTTCCATTGGAATGAACATCTTCCTAATACTATCTTTCTAGGTGTTATTTCTGGAATTGACTATTAAAGGGATGGAAAGTCTTTCGGCTCTGACTTGGTTTCACCACTGTACTTTCTAAACAAGCTGTGCTGACTCATACTCTCTTTACCAGCATAACATAAGCAGGAACATTTCTTTATTCTCTCTTTTTGGTGAAAGAACTGTCTTTCTGGGCATACCGTTTGTCTAAATTCACCTGCTGAACTGTGTAAAGCCTGGACTATTCATCAAATACTAGGCCTGGCATTCCAAAGAGTAAGAAAACCACATAGAATTTGAGGTTATTAGTCAAGGATGGAGATTTTTTGAGATGGAAAGTGTCAGAACCATGAGTTAAAGTTAAAACCAAGTTTAAATCACTAGTGTTATTGATACAATTTTGCCAAGTTCCTTACCCTATAGTCTTTTGTCAGAATTTGAGTTTTTCCCTTGAGATTGAACTCGATCTCAAGTGCACTATTTTTTTAAACCCATTTTGGTTGCACTATTTTTAAAAAACCATTTTGGAGCCTTTTGTTCATCAAGAGAAAACAACAGGGAAAGGCACTGGTCTTTGGTATCATAAAAACCTATTTAGGTAGAATGAGGCATTAATGCCTTCCCCTGAAATATGGTCAAAATAAAGATGACATTTAAACATCCTTGTTACTACAGCACATAAAAAAAAGAATTGCCTCCTATTCTGTGGAGTCCTACAAGTAATAATATATTTTTATAACAGCAGTAGCAGTTACTTTAGCTAGATTCATGTTTGCCTTTAGCAGGAAAAGTTGGTCCCAGGAAGGTTCCAGGAGATTGTCTTGGCTAATGTTAGCATGTAGGAGGGGGTAATATATAGCATCTTGGCTTTAGAATGATGAGTTTGAATCTCAAATGTGGAAGTGCATCATTTCCTCTTTGAGATCATTCTGAAGGAACACTGGGATATGGGAGACTTCAAAGGAGCAGAAATTATCCTCTACAGAGTCAGGAGAAGTGGGATCCAGTCTCCACTCTGTCCCTAAATACTTCATTCAGTATCTGTATGGTTCTGGATAAAAACCTTTTGAGCATCCTGATAAAGCCCACATGTATGTATTGGTAGGAAAGAAACATGAGAAGGGCTGCCCTAGTGGCTCAGTGGTAAAGAACTTGCCTGCCAATGCAAGAGATGTGGGTTCAATCCCTGGGTTGGGAAGATCCCCTGGAGAAGGGAATGGCAGCCCACTCTAGTATTCTTGCCTGGGAAATCAGAGGCAAGAGGAGCCTGGACGGAGGAGCCTGGTGGGCTCCAGTCCATGGGGTTGCAAAAGACTTGGACACAAGCGACTAAAACAACAAGAGACAAGGGATGATTTAGTACTTGCGAGGAAAAGGACATCGAACTCTTCCTGGAGACTGTCTCTTTTCTGTTGATTAAAACATATTGGCAATGCTTGGGACCACCAGTGCCAGGCCACCTTATTCGGGAAAACATAGAATTTGAGGTTATTAGTCAAGGATGGAGATTTTTTGAGATGGAAAGTGTCAGAACCATGAGTTAAAGTTAAAACCAAGTTTAAATCACTAGTGTTATTGATACAATTTTGCCAAGTTCCTTACCCTATAGTCTTTTGTCAGAATTTGAGTTTTTCCCTTGAGATTGAACTCGATCTCAAGTGCACTATTTTTTTAAACCCATTTTGGTTGCACTATTTTTAAAAAACCATTTTGGAGCCTTTTGTTCATCAAGAGAAAACAACAGGGAAAGGCACTGGTCTTTGGTATCATAAAAACCTATTTAGGTAGAATGAGGCATTAATGCCTTCCCCTGAAATATGGTCAAAATAAAGATGACATTTAAACATCCTTGTTACTACAGCACATAAAAAAAAGAATTGCCTCCTATTCTGTGGAGTCCTACAAGTAATAATATATTTTTATAACAGCAGTAGCAGTTACTTTAGCTAGATTCATGTTTGCCTTTAGCAGGAAAAGTTGGTCCCAGGAAGGTTCCAGGAGATTGTCTTGGCTAATGTTAGCATGTAGGAGGGGGTAATATATAGCATCTTGGCTTTAGAATGATGAGTTTGAATCTCAAATGTGGAAGTGCATCATTTCCTCTTTGAGATCATTCTGAAGGAACACTGGGATATGGGAGACTTCAAAGGAGCAGAAATTATCCTCTACAGAGTCAGGAGAAGTGGGATCCAGTCTCCACTCTGTCCCTAAATACTTCATTCAGTATCTGTATGGTTCTGGATAAAAACCTTTTGAGCATCCTGATAAAGCCCACATGTATGTATTGGTAGGAAAGAAACATGAGAAGGGCTGCCCTAGTGGCTCAGTGGTAAAGAACTTGCCTGCCAATGCAAGAGATGTGGGTTCAATCCCTGGGTTGGGAAGATCCCCTGGAGAAGGGAATGGCAGCCCACTCTAGTATTCTTGCCTGGGAAATCAGAGGCAAGAGGAGCCTGGACGGAGGAGCCTGGTGGGCTCCAGTCCATGGGGTTGCAAAAGACTTGGACACAAGCGACTAAAACAACAAGAGACAAGGGATGATTTAGTACTTGCGAGGAAAAGGACATCGAACTCTTCCTGGAGACTGTCTCTTTTCTGTTGATTAAAACATATTGGCAATGCTTGGGACCACCAGTGCCAGGCCACCTTATTCGGGAAACTGAGGGATTCAGTAATGGGAAGACTTGATGACAGGTACTGTGGAGCATAGTGTGCGTGTCAGGAAACTTGAGTCCTGACACGGCTCATCTTCTCTATTATTGGGGCTTGAGCATCCCTGACTTTTAAGAAAGTATCTTCAACCATCGAGTGAGCTAACTAATTTTGTGGTATCTGGAAATTTCTTCCAGCTTAGGCACTTGGTAGTTCTGTGATTTTTTTTCCTGAGCAAATTTCAGTCCTTGCACTTATTTCCACATGGAACTTTCATGGTCTTGAATTGACTAGCTCCTGGAAACAGATCATAAATAATTACCTGTTGAATTAAGGGGACTCTTCTGTGCTACTTAGATTGTACTGCAGAAGTATAGTTGGGATAGTATATGTTATCATGTATGGTCAAGTGGATACAGAGGAAGAAAAATCAACATTTATATTTCATTTGAGTTTCTGTAAAGGGACAGAGAGGGTCGATGATTGAAAGGCTTGGAGAACTGGGGGCATTAGGTAGTGGTAGAATACTACTTTTTCGAAATAAACAAGATGTCAATAGGATATTCAAAGGTTAGGAAGTTGGAAATAAAGTTGAAGATGATCCAGGTAGAAGACCTGTGTCTCTTACTTCGTTGAAAATAAATTTTGGTTGATTCTTAGCTCAGCAAGAGAAACCTCAATTATCTTACTGACAGGATTCAGGAGACTTCCTGTCATGTCAATGTCTATCACTTTTTAGAGATCATATTCAGCATTTGACTTTGTCTTGGTACACCTTATAAATATTATCTTCAGGGACAAAGAAGCCCCTCTTAGTGTATGAGATGGTTACATAAGTAGACACTTTGTGCTTGCATGATTGAATCAATATTATGAAAACTGTCCTCTAATGTTCTTCATTGCCATTATGATTTTTTTCTTCATACAATTAGATGTTATTCAAGTCTCAAGGCTGTTTTGGAAAGGAAATGCCTGGAGCATAGAATAAGTTTTGTTTTGGGAAGGTGAGGGTGGAAGATTGCAATAGGGAGATATGGGGAAGTAGTCACTTTGTCTCAGCTAGAGCCTTCTCTCTAAAGAGGATAATTGGGCCTTTGGAGCAGACCCAGTACATCTTCTTTTGTCCTTATTTTCTACCTTCTGTTTCCATGAAGCCAACTCACTAGTCCTAAGCAGAAACTCTGGTGTGGAATTTGTAAGAATCTCATCTTGAAGATGTTCTTCTAGGCTGCAGGGGCT
Organism: Oreotragus oreotragus; assembly: GCA_006410675.1. Taxonomy (NCBI): domain Eukaryota; kingdom Metazoa; phylum Chordata; class Mammalia; order Artiodactyla; family Bovidae; genus Oreotragus; species Oreotragus oreotragus. The sequence goes on from SJYX01013196.1 coordinate 209,229, forward strand.
CAATTCAGTGAAGAGCACACCTTCAAAATAGCTTTCCTGGCTTGTTATGACAGCCTCCACTTGCTTGTACAGTGTGGGAGGAGGGTGTTCGTACACTGAGCCTTCTCAAGCTTGGGTGGCAGGTCACATTCTTCCTTGGCAAAGGCAGTAGTTTCTTCCCATAATTAGTATAGCTAAATCGTAACTCTTAGATATTTGTGGTTCATGTACCTATGGTTTGTCTTTCTGGTGAGCAGTCAGGGAATCCCTGGGATTTATTGAAAATTCTTTCTATGGAGAAATTAGTTGCTGATTTAAGGGAATGAAGATTACATACTCTGATGGTTAATTTTATGTGTCAACTGAGCTAAGAGATGCTCAGATCGTTGATAAAATAACTATTTCTGAGTGTGTCTGTGAGGATGACTGGGAAGGAGATACATGTTTCAGTCAGTAGACTGAGTAAAGATCTCTCCCACCAATGTCAGTGGGCCACATGCAATCATTTGAAGGCCTTAATAGAACCAAATGGTGAAGGAAAGAATTTTCTCTCTGAACGAGTATATCCATCTTATCCTGCCTTCAGATATCAGCGTTTTTGGTTCTCCAGCCTTACAACTCAGAGGGGGATTTACTCTGGTTCTCAGGCCTTTGGGTTTGGACTTGAATTACGCCACCAGCTTTTCTGGGTCTCCAGCTTGCAGACGGCAGATGGTGGGACTTCTCAGCCTCTATAATCATGTGAGCCAATCCCTCAGAATAAATCTCTTTCTATACATCTATATATATCCTATTGGTTCTGCTTCTCTGGAGAATCCTGGTTAATTCACATACTAAAGCCTCTTTAGACTATTCATACAGAGAACAATCAAATCCTTTGATTAATGCACACACATTTATTTTCTCAGCACGTGAAATGTATCAGACATTGGGTATACCTCCAAATCCAAAACATGGCCCTGAATTTCAAGGTACGCTCTCTGATGGGTCAGATTAAGAAGCAACCCCCATAGAACAATAGCATAATGGGAGGAGAGAAAGGCTATCTGCTTAAAAAGATCTGGGAGACCCTCCTCCTCCCCACCCTGAGGAAGTCAGAGTTGAACAGCCCCAAGAAGAACCTGAAGGTGTCTATAGGGAGAAAACCCAAAAGAGATGCCCAGTTGAGAGCACCACAGCTGTAAAAAGAACATACCCTTCTAGAAATCACAGATGGTATGGGACACCTAACGAACAGTGCATGTGTGTATTTTGGGGTAAAGTAGAATGGGTAAGTGGTGAGGAGTGAAGTCGGAGACAGAAGCAGAGACCAAGTCACGAAGACCCTGCCTTGTATACCATTTCAAAGAGTTTGATCTTTGTCTTTTACTGATAACATGGCATCCAAAGATTGTAAGCATGAGAATGATATTCATTCAGTAATTCAGTGGGTATTACTGGGTACCCACCATGTGCCAAGTGGTTTTAGGTCCTGATGTTACAGCAGTAGAGACGGCTGGGCTCATGGCAGACATGAACTGATGTGCATTTTAGAAGAAGCTGTGTGGCAGCATTGTGGCGGGTAGATCGGGCTCAGGGCCAAGTGAGAAGTGACAATCCTAGATTCATTGTTTTACCTGCATTGAAACTGTCTGGGATGTGTTGATTATTATTTTCAGCAGTCTCCAGAGCAGGACAGTAGCTTATTTGCAGTATTAAAACATTTTTTTTTTTTTAAATACTGTGACCTGAGTAAATACTCATGAGAAGTCCAATGAATTAACAAGGCAGGGCATTTACAGAAATAAAAGTCACAGTGTTTATATATTAATTACTGGAATATAGAAACACACGCAAGATGGGAGAAGTTGTGCAAAGAGTTTGGGAAGTGACTCTAAGAGGTACTGTGGGAGAGCAAGAAAGTGAAGGCAGAGAAGAGATGTGTTATGTAGCCAGCTGCCACCCTGGCCATGGAGTCTGAGCCCAATGGGGAATTTAGAACACAATTCTCTCAGCTAAAGGACTAGGAGGCTAGAGTGTTTATCTCACCAACTCCTTGCCTGTCAGTAGTTAAGGGCTGCCCTGTTTACTGACTAATCATATTTCCAAGGCCAGGGTCCAGGTGATCATGAGAAGCAGCCATCCCTGTGAGGAGGTGGATGCTAAGGAGATCTGGGAGGGGCATTAGTTACGGGAATTAGTAATTCTGGGGTGCTTTTCATTCATTCATTCACAGGTGTCATACTCCATGGGCTTTCCTGAGGGCTCAGTGGGGTAAAGAATCCGCCTGCCAGTGCAGGGGACTCAGGTTTGATCCCTGGGTCGGGAAGATCCCCTGGAGATGGAAATGGCAACCCACTCCAATACTCTTGCCTGGAAAATCTCATGGAGAGAGGAGCCTTGTGGGCTACAGTCCACGGTTTGCATAAGAGTCAGACACAACTTAGAGACTAAACAACAACAATCATACTCTATATTTGCAATAATATGTATACGAACAGTTCTTGCCTGGAGAATCCTAGGAACGGTGGAGCCTGATGGGCTGCCGTCTATGGGGTCGCACAGAGTCGGACACGCCTGAAGCGACTTAGCAGCAGCAGCAGCAGCAATTGTAAGGATGAGATGAGGTGAGTGATTCTTGACTGGGCAGTTTAGCCCTACATTAGCCAAAGTCTAGAATCGTTTTTGATTGTCACAGTCAGAAGGGGGAGAGTGACTAGTAACTAATAGGTAGGTCAGGGATGCTGTTAAACATTCTATAATGCACAGGACAGACCCCCATCCCCACCTCCTGCCCCAACCCACAAAAATGTATCCAGTCTAAAATGTCAAGAGTGCTGAGTTTGAGAAACTCTGGGTTAGATTAATGATATTGCAGAAACAAGAACGCCAAGATTCAGAGAAATCAAATAATTTTGGTGGGCTTGTAAACCTAGTGCATGTCCAAGCCAGGATTTGAATCAAGGTTTATCTGCTTCCAAAGCCTGTGCTTTTTGATTTACATTGGTCTGCCTTCCAGACACAGAGCCAGACAGAGAGAAAGAACTCGAATACCAGAGGCTCATGGAAAAAAACTTCAGCATCAGTACTGGCCATGTCTTCTGGCCCAGGGCTTCAAAGGAGCCTGGAGCTGGCTGGAACTGGAGGGGGTTGGGGAGAGAACACCTTTTGCATCGTTCCCTGGCCTCTCTCTCTCCTGGGCAAGTTGGGGCAGGCTTGGTGGGCACAGGTCCCAGAACTGCATACCAGGGCTGGCGAGGTGCCCTTAGCTGGAAGCCCTGACTCCTTCCCAATGCACAAGGACGCCTTTCTCTGCCAAAGCTGGCTGGTGGTTCTTTATGGAATGGCAACTTTCCCCATCCCCCTAGACTTGGGACGATCTTCTGGCAAGCATATGTAGTGAAGAGTTACAGGTGGTGCAGACATGGTTTGGAAGAAATCCCAGCTGGGCCTCCTCCCAGGAGCCTTCTGATCACTCACCAGATAACTCGAGCTTGCTTGCAGGATCCCAGGAATCTTCGCTGCTCCCGGAAACCAGCTTCAAGGGCAGCAAGAGCTTCTGAGAAGATGGAATAATCCTGGAAGCTGAAACCACTTTGTCCTTTTGCTTCCTTAGTTTAGAGCTATTTTCGCAATACTGTTGAATTCTCCATTTTTTCGTGTGGTGGGAATGAATACAAATTTTAAGAGGAAAAATAAATTAAGGAACGGGGAATATCAGGAAAGAAAGAAAGACTCAGAATCTGGTGACTTGATCTAGATACTTCTGTGTCTCTGAACTTGACCTGTTTCTTCTTTGGAAGATGAAATATACATTGTTTTTCTTTAGGCATAGGACATCGGCTCTTTCAAGAACTTTCAGCTCTGCAGAGTCAAGTCTTCTGGTTTCCAGACCTACATCTCGCCCTAGAGGGAATTCACATCTATCACACATGTTGTTCTTGATCTGTTTAACCAAACTTTCATTTGATGTTGATTGGAATTTCACATGTGGATCAAGTACAGAAAAATTAAATGATTCCAGCAGCTGAAGTCTAAAGAGGATCATTAACCTTTGGCATCAAATAAAATTTTAAAATCTAGTACATCTCAGTAATATGCTTCAGGAGGCATCGAGTAGTAGCTAGTTTACTTGCTTATTTCATTTCTTTCACTTATTCGATAAGCAGTCATTGAGTACTTAGCATGTTGAAGGCTTCTTCGTAGAGGCTGCAGGGATGTTAAAGTACTTATGCTCAAGGTCTCTCTTCTCCTTAAGATCTTCAGATCTAATGGGAAAGGAGAGATAAAAAGCTTCCTCACATTACAGGATATAAATAGTATAAGAAAAGTATGAAAAAGTACAATGATTCTTTTTCTGTTCTTTTTTATGAAACAGCTCTGGCTTGCTGATGAGGCAGCAAATATGGGCTACCTTTTTAAGAAAATAGGTCCTGGAAAGGAAGAGAAAAGCATCTTTTTTCTGAGGGGTAAAGTTTGAGGAAAATACACTGAGTGGGTTTGGTTCCCAAGTAATTTAAATTGCCTTAAAAACTCATTTTATTCTTACATCTTTGTCTCCATTAAAGCAACTAACTTACTATAAACTTGTTCAGTTCATTTCAGTCGCTCAGTCATGTCTGACTCTCTGTGACGCCATGAACTGCAGCACGCCAGGCCTCCCCGTCCATCACCAACTCCCGGAGTTCACTCAGACTCATGTCCATCGAGTCGGTGATGCCATCCAGCCATCTCATCCTCTGTTGTCCCCTTCTCCTCCTGCCCCCAATCCCTCCCATCATCAGAGTCTTTTCCAATGAGTCAGCTCTTCACATCAGGTGGCCAAAGTACTGGAGTTTCAGCTTCAGCATCAGTCCTTCCAATGGACACCCAGGACTGGTCTCCTTTAGGATGGACTGGTTGGATCTCCTTGCACTCCAAGGGACTCTCAAGAGTTTTCTCCAACACCACAGTTCAAAAGCATCAATTCTTCGGTGCTCAGCTTTCTTCACAGTCCAACTCTCACATCTATACATGACCACTGGAACTTGTTAATGTTACTCAAAATGTGGCCTGTGGACCACTGCTGTGCAAAGCTGTTACCATTCCATGAGGAGCTAAGTACAGAAATTGATGGTAATTGTTTAGAAACAGTTACAGCATTTTGATAATATCATTACTAAGGGTATTGATTAAGGGTGTTGACTCAAACAATTGGAGCTTGTATTTTATATATCTTTAAAAAAAGCATCAATTCTTCGGTGCTCAGCTTTCTTCACAGTCCAACTCTCACATCTATACATGACCACTGGAACTTGTTAATGTTACTCAAAATGTGGCCTGTGGACCACTGCTGTGCAAAGCTGTTACCATTCCATGAGGAGCTAAGTACAGAAATTGATGGTAATTGTTTAGAAACAGTTACAGCATTTTGATAATATCATTACTAAGGGTATTAATTAAGGGTGTTGACTCAAACAATTGGAGCTTGTATTTTATATATCTTTAAAAAATGTTTTCTTGTAGTTTATTTTTATTGAACTTTTCTAAAGTAGCTGCCAATAACACATTTGAAATAAAATAATAAAAAAGCTATTCTTTACCATCAGTGATTTGACAAGCGCTGCGTGATTGCTTACATGTCTTTTCCTACTAAACTATAGGCTTTCTTCGGGCAGAAGCTGTATTCTTCATCTCTATCTTATTTCTTTCATCTCTGATATTTATTATATCCTTCCTTCTGCTAACTTTAGGTTTTGTTTGTTCTTTTCCTAGTTCTTTCAGAAACTAGGTTAGGTTATTTGAGATTTTCCTTTTTTTTTTTTTTTNGTCAGTAGACTGAGTAAAGATCTCTCCCACCAATGTCAGTGGGCCACATGCAATCATTTGAAGGCCTTAATAGAACCAAATGGTGAAGGAAAGAATTTTCTCTCTGAACGAGTATATCCATCTTATCCTGCCTTCAGATATCAGCGTTTTTGGTTCTCCAGCCTTACAACTCAGAGGGGGATTTACTCTGGTTCTCAGGCCTTTGGGTTTGGACTTGAATTACGCCACCAGCTTTTCTGGGTCTCCAGCTTGCAGACGGCAGATGGTGGGACTTCTCAGCCTCTATAATCATGTGAGCCAATCCCTCAGAATAAATCTCTTTCTATACATCTATATATATCCTATTGGTTCTGCTTCTCTGGAGAATCCTGGTTAATTCACATACTAAAGCCTCTTTAGACTATTCATACAGAGAACAATCAAATCCTTTGATTAATGCACACACATTTATTTTCTCAGCACGTGAAATGTATCAGACATTGGGTATACCTCCAAATCCAAAACATGGCCCTGAATTTCAAGGTACGCTCTCTGATGGGTCAGATTAAGAAGCAACCCCCATAGAACAATAGCATAATGGGAGGAGAGAAAGGCTATCTGCTTAAAAAGATCTGGGAGACCCTCCTCCTCCCCACCCTGAGGAAGTCAGAGTTGAACAGCCCCAAGAAGAACCTGAAGGTGTCTATAGGGAGAAAACCCAAAAGAGATGCCCAGTTGAGAGCACCACAGCTGTAAAAAGAACATACCCTTCTAGAAATCACAGATGGTATGGGACACCTAACGAACAGTGCATGTGTGTATTTTGGGGTAAAGTAGAATGGGTAAGTGGTGAGGAGTGAAGTCGGAGACAGAAGCAGAGACCAAGTCACGAAGACCCTGCCTTGTATACCATTTCAAAGAGTTTGATCTTTGTCTTTTACTGATAACATGGCATCCAAAGATTGTAAGCATGAGAATGATATTCATTCAGTAATTCAGTGGGTATTACTGGGTACCCACCATGTGCCAAGTGGTTTTAGGTCCTGATGTTACAGCAGTAGAGACAGCTGGGCTCATGGCAGACATGAACTGATGTGCATTTTAGAAGAAGCTGTGTGGCAGCATTGTGGCGGGTAGATCGGGCTCAGGGCCAAGTGAGAAGTGACAATCCTAGATTCATTGTTTTACCTGCATTGAAACTGTCTGGGATGTGTTGATTATTATTTTCAGCAGTCTCCAGAGCAGGACAGTAGCTTATTTGCAGTATTAAAACTTTTTTTTTTTTTTAAATACTGTGACCTGAGTAAATACTCATGAGAAGTCCAATGAATTAACAAGGCAGGGCATTTACAGAAATAAAAGTCACAGTGTTTATATATTAATTACTGGAATATAGAAACACACGCAAGATGGGAGAAGTTGTGCAAAGAGTTTGGGAAGTGACTCTAAGAGGTACTGTGGGAGAGCAAGAAAGTGAAGGCAGAGAAGAGATGTGTTATGTAGCCAGCTGCCACCCTGGCCATGGAGTCTGAGCCCAATGGGGAATTTAGAACACAATTCTCTCAGCTAAAGGACTAGGAGGCTAGAGTGTTTATCTCACCAACTCCTTGCCTGTCAGTAGTTAAGGGCTGCCCTGTTTACTGACTAATCATATTTCCAAGGCCAGGGTCCAGGTGATCATGAGAAGCAGCCATCCCTGTGAGGAGGTGGATGCTAAGGAGATCTGGGAGGGGCATTAGTTACGGGAATTAGTAATTCTGGGGTGCTTTTCATTCATTCATTCACAGGTGTCATACTCCATGGGCTTTCCTGAGGGCTCAGTGGGGTAAAGAATCCGCCTGCCAGTGCAGGGGACTCAGGTTTGATCCCTGGGTCGGGAAGATCCCCTGGAGATGGAAATGGCAACCCACTCCAATACTCTTGCCTGGAAAATCTCATGGAGAGAGGAGCCTTGTGGGCTACAGTCCACGGTTTGCATAAGAGTCAGACACAACTTAGAGACTAAACAACAACAATCATACTCTATATTTGCAATAATATGTATACGAACAGTTCTTGCCTGGAGAATCCTAGGAACGGTGGAGCCTGATGGGCTGCCGTCTATGGGGTCGCACAGAGTCGGACACGCCTGAAGCGACTTAGCAGCAGCAGCAGCAGCAATTGTAAGGATGAGATGAGGTGAGTGATTCTTGACTGGGCAGTTTAGCCCTACATTAGCCAAAGTCTAGAATCGTTTTTGATTGTCACAGTCAGAAGGGGGAGAGTGACTAGTAACTAATAGGTAGGTCAGGGATGCTGTTAAACATTCTATAATGCACAGGACAGACCCCCATCCCCACCTCCTGCCCCAACCCACAAAAATGTATCCAGTCTAAAATGTCAAGAGTGCTGAGTTTGAGAAACTCTGGGTTAGATTAATGATATTGCAGAAACAAGAACGCCAAGATTCAGAGAAATCAAATAATTTTGGTGGGCTTGTAAACCTAGTGCATGTCCAAGCCAGGATTTGAATCAAGGTTTATCTGCTTCCAAAGCCTGTGCTTTTTGATTTACATTGGTCTGCCTTCCAGACACAGAGCCAGACAGAGAGAAAGAACTCGAATACCAGAGGCTCATGGAAAAAAACTTCAGCATCAGTACTGGCCATGTCTTCTGGCCCAGGGCTTCAAAGGAGCCTGGAGCTGGCTGGAACTGGAGGGGGTTGGGGAGAGAACACCTTTTGCATCGTTCCCTGGCCTCTCTCTCTCCTGGGCAAGTTGGGGCAGGCTTGGTGGGCACAGGTCCCAGAACTGCATACCAGGGCTGGCGAGGTGCCCTTAGCTGGAAGCCCTGACTCCTTCCCAATGCACAAGGACGCCTTTCTCTGCCAAAGCTGGCTGGTGGTTCTTTATGGAATGGCAACTTTCCCCATCCCCCTAGACTTGGGACGATCTTCTGGCAAGCATATGTAGTGAAGAGTTACAGGTGGTGCAGACATGGTTTGGAAGAAATCCCAGCTGGGCCTCCTCCCAGGAGCCTTCTGATCACTCACCAGATAACTCGAGCTTGCTTGCAGGATCCCAGGAATCTTCGCTGCTCCCGGAAACCAGCTTCAAGGGCAGCAAGAGCTTCTGAGAAGATGGAATAATCCTGGAAGCTGAAACCACTTTGTCCTTTTGCTTCCTTAGTTTAGAGCTATTTTCGCAATACTGTTGAATTCTCCATTTTTTCGTGTGGTGGGAATGAATACAAATTTTAAGAGGAAAAATAAATTAAGGAACGGGGAATATCAGGAAAGAAAGAAAGACTCAGAATCTGGTGACTTGATCTAGATACTTCTGTGTCTCTGAACTTGACCTGTTTCTTCTTTGGAAGATGAAATATACATTGTTTTTCTTTAGGCATAGGACATCGGCTCTTTCAAGAACTTTCAGCTCTGCAGAGTCAAGTCTTCTGGTTTCCAGACCTACATCTCGCCCTAGAGGGAATTCACATCTATCACACATGTTGTTCTTGATCTGTTTAACCAAACTTTCATTTGATGTTGGTTGGAATTTCACATGTGGATCAAGTACAGAAAAATTAAATGATTCCAGCAGCTGAAGTCTAAAGAGGATCATTAACCTTTGGCATCAAATAAAATTTTAAAATCTAGTACATCTCAGTAATATGCTTCAGGAGGCATCGAGTAGTAGCTAGTTTACTTGCTTATTTCATTTCTTTCACTTATTCGATAAGCAGTCATTGAGTACTTAGCATGTTGAAGGCTTCTTCGTAGAGGCTGCAGGGATGTTAAAGTACTTATGCTCAAGGTCTCTCTTCTCCTTAAGATCTTCAGATCTAATGGGAAAGGAGAGATAAAAAGCTTCCTCACATTACAGGATATAAATAGTATAAGAAAAGTATGAAAAAGTACAATGATTCTTTTTCTGTTCTTTTTTATGAAACAGCTCTGGCTTGCTGATGAGGCAGCAAATATGGGCTACCTTTTTAAGAAAATAGGTCCTGGAAAGGAAGAGAAAAGCATCTTTTGTCTGAGGGGTAAAGTTTGAGGAAAATACACTGAGTGGGTTTGGTTCCCAAGTAATTTAAATTGCCTTAAAAACTCATTTTATTCTTACATCTTTGTCTCCATTAAAGCAACTAACTTACTATAAACTTGTTCAGTTCATTTCAGTCGCTCAGTCATGTCTGACTCTCTGTGACGCCATGAACTGCAGCACGCCAGGCCTCCCCGTCCATCACCAACTCCCGGAGTTCACTCAGACTCATGTCCATCGAGTCGGTGATGCCATCCAGCCATCTCATCCTCTGTTGTCCCCTTCTCCTCCTGCCCCCAATCCCTCCCATCATCAGAGTCTTTTCCAATGAGTCAACTCTTCACATCAGGTGGCCAAAGTACTGGAGTTTCAGCTTCAGCATCAGTCCTTCCAATGGACACCCAGGACTGGTCTCCTTTAGGATGGACTGGTTGGATCTCCTTGCACTCCAAGGGACTCTCAAGAGTTTTCTCCAACACCACAGTTCAAAAGCATCAATTCTTCGGTGCTCAGCTTTCTTCACAGTCCAACTCTCACATCTATACATGACCACTGGAACTTGTTAATGTTACTCAAAATGTGGCCTGTGGACCACTGCTGTGCAAAGCTGTTACCATTCCATGAGGAGCTAAGTACAGAAATTGATGGTAATTGTTTAGAAACAGTTACAGCATTTTGATAATATCATTACTAAGGGTATTAATTAAGGGTGTTGACTCAAACAATTGGAGCTTGTATTTTATATATCTTTAAAAAATGTTTTCTTGTAGTTTATTTTTATTGAACTTTTCTAAAGTAGCTGCCAATAACACATTTGAAATAAAATAATAAAAAAGCTATTCTTTACCATCAGTGATTTGACAAGCGCTGCGTGATTGCTTACATGTCTTTTCCTACTAAACTATAGGCTTTCTTCGGGCAGAAGCTGTATTCTTCATCTCTATCTTATTTCTTTCATCTCTGATATTTATTATATCCTTCCTTCTGCTAACTTTAGGTTTTGTTTGTTCTTTTCCTAGTTCTTTCAGAAACTAGGTTAGGTTATTTGAGATTTTCCTTTTTTTTTTTTTTTTATGGAAGGCCTGTATCACTATGAACTCCCCTTAAAAACTGATTTTACTGTGTCCCATTGATTTTGTACAGTTGTGTTCTAGAAGCTGAATTTGTCATGTTTGTCTTTCATCTCATGCCTCTGAGTAGGTATCTCTTAATTATCAGTCAGATGAAATGGAAATATAAAAGGGATTAGGGTCAATCATCAGTGAATTCTTTTCAGCCTTTAGAAAACCTATTTGTGTTTTCAGCTTGAACTAGCTCATAGATTCATACATTCATTCTCTGTGAAAGCAGTGCTCAATTTTATAGTACTAGTGAGAGTTTTAAGTTTGTCTCTTTGAGCTTTAGTGTTCTGTTACTCTGTGCTTGCTCACCGTATCCATGTCCTCCAGGGCATAAAGACTGAGTCCTTCCCAATCCTATTCTCTCTCCCTCACCCTCCAAACTTAGTATATTGGTTGGACCTTTTCTAGTTTTGTATTTTTCTTAAAATGCAGAAACAAGGACCTTATAATAGTGCCCTTTTTATAATGACCATTGTTTGACTTTCATTCATTCCGTCGATCCATTCTTTTAAGCATTTATCCTCCAAACATTTATTAAACACCTACTATGTGCTTGACACTGTGCCAAACATTTAGGGTGCAAAGAATAATAAACACTCTTCCCATTCTTAAGGATTTATAGTCTAGGAAGGGAGAGGGACATCTTAAGTATTAATATAACAGCACACTAGGGAATGACAGATACTAGGATGAGAAGAGTCGCGATAACAGGGGTGGTCTGTTCTGAGTCAAAGGTTTTTGAAGGGAAAACAAATAAATCAGAAGAGTTTCACCAGAGTTTGCATCATATGGAGCTTCCTATACATGCTAAAGAGTTTCCACTTTATCCTGCAGATTATATGAGATTACTAAAGACTCTTAGCAGGAAGTAACATGATTTGTGTTTTAGAGGGTTACTCTGGCTCAGAATATGGAATGGACTGTATAATACCAGACTTAGCAAAGTCACCTGGGAGACTACAGCAAACTTCCTGACAAGACATGATGGAGGCGTGGAAAGGGAGAGGAGATGGATTCGGTCCATATCACTGAGATCAAGCCGAAAGGACTGAGTGGTGAACTGCATGATGGGAGAAGATAAATCATAGTCTAAAACATCTCTCCTATCACCTGGCATGGTGGAGAATTGAGAGGTGGTAAGTGATAGCTTTTAAAGCAATATGGCTACCAAAATGCCAGCTTTAATGAAAAGGTGGTGTAATCAGCTGTAATCAGCTTGTATCAGTTCTGCCTTATTCACAAATTTTTATCAAATATTAAAGTTTACTAGTGATCTATTTCTGCTTTATTGACTATGCCAAAGCCTTTGACTGTGTGGATCACAACAAACTTTTTAAAATTCTGAAAGAGATGGGAATACCAGACCACCTGATCTGCCTCTTGAGAAACCTATATGCAGGTCAGGAAGCAACAGTTAGAACTGGACATGGAACAACAGACTGGTTCCAAATAGGAAAAGGAGTACGTCAAGGCTGTATATTGTCACCCTGCTTATTTAACTTCTCTGCAGAGTATATCATGAGAAATGCTGGAATGGAAGAAGCAGAAGCTGGAATCAAGATTGCTGGGAGAAATATCAATAACCTCAGATATGCAGATGACACCACCCTTATGGCAGAAAGTGAAAAGAAACTAAAAAGCCTCTTGATGAAAGTGAAAGAGGAGAGTGAAAAAGTTGGCTTAAAGTTCAACATTCAGAAAACGAAGATCATGGCATCTGGTCCCATCACTTCATGGGAAATAGGTGGGGAAACAGTGGAAACAGTGACAGAATTTATTTTGAGGGCTCCAAAATCACTGCAGATGGTAACTGCAGCCATGAAATTAAAAGGCGCTTACTCCTTGGAAGAAAAGTTATGACCAACCTAGATAGCATATTCAAAAGCAGAGACATTACTTTGCCAACAAATGTCCATCTAGTCAAGGCTATGGTTTTTCCTGTGATCATGTGTGGATGTGAGAGTTGAACAGTGAAGAAAGGTAAGCACCAAATAATTGATGCTTTGGAACTGTGGTGTCGGAGAAGACTCTTGAGAGTCCCTTGGGCTGCAAGGAGATCCAACCAGTCCATTCTAAAGAAGATCGGTCCTGGGTGTTCTTTGGAAGGAATGATGCTAAGGCTGAAACTCCAGTACTTCGGCCACCTGATACGAAGAGTTGATTCATCGAAAAAGACCCTGATGCTTGGAGGGATTGGGGGCAGGAGAAGGGGACGACAGAGGATGAGATGGCTGGATGGCATCACCGACTCAATGGACGTGAGTTTGAGTGAACTCCGGGAGTTGGTGATGGACAGGGAGGCATGGCGTGCTGCAATTCATGAGGTTGCAAAGAGTCGAACACGACTGAGTGGCTGACCTGACCTGAACCGAACTGATAGAAATGAGAATTATGTCTTTCAGTTCAGTTGAGTTCAGTCTCTCAGTCATGTCTGACTCTTTGTGACCCCGTGTACCACAGCACACCAGGCCTCCAACCCTTGTAGTCCAAGGGACTCTCAGGAGTCTTCTCCAACACCACAGTTCAAAAGCATCAATTCTTCAGCACTCAGCCTTCTTCACAGTCCAACTCTCACATCCATACATGACCACGGGAAAAACCATAGCCTTGACTCGATGGACCCTTGTTGACAAAGTAATATCTCTGCTTTTGAATATGCTGTCTAGGTTGGTCATAACTTTCCTTCCAAGGAGTAAGCATCTTTTAATTTCATGGCTGCAGTCACCATCTGCAATGATTTTGGAGCCCAGAAAAATAAAGTCTGACACTGTTTCTACTGTTTCCCCATCTATCTGCCATAAAGTGATGGGACCGGATGCCATGATCTTAGTTTTCTGTATGTCCTTTAGTGCTTCATAATTATCAAGACTTATGCCAAGCATTTTCTATGTATTATCTTATTTAATTTTCTCAACCCATATCCCCATTTTTCAGATGAAATTACTGAGGCTCAGATTGGTAAAGTAACTTCCTTTAGGTCCTACAGCTAATGAGGAGAGGAGCAGGGATTTGGTCACTCCTCTGAGTTCCTACAGAGACTGCATTACATGTCGTTACTTAGAAACTGGAGTAAAAATTAGGAGAGAAGGAATTTAGGAAAATTGTCTGTTTTCCAAATGGCTCTTTCTTCCTGAAGTACTTATTGTATTTGGTCCTAGCTTTCAAAAGCTTGTAAAGACAAGGCAGAGAAAACACCCAGAAACATTCCCTGTGCCCCAGAGTCTCTGAGCTACTTGGGGTGGAGTGGCTTTCATCCCTGTGGTTTCATAATGCACTTTCCTCTCCCAGGCCACATTCAGACACTGATCCAAACAAATGGCAATTCTGTTATCCTTCTGCTAATGGGTAAAATTGTCAACTTACTCTATCTTGACAGTTGCTGTTTTGCAAGAAACTTCTAAAAATTTAATCATTGGGAATGTTTAGTCACCGAATGGACTTTCAAAGGGAGTTTAAAAACAGACAAAAAAGCCTGCCTTACCTGCTCAGTAAGGTGGGGGGCCCAAAGAGATCACATGTTAATTTTTGAAAATAACGTCATTTTACTCAAATAAAGAGAGGATGTGTTCTTAGATCTTGACTCTTAGACACCTTATAAATAAGGGCATCTTGACACAGTCATTCAGAAGGAAGGAAGGTCAAAAAGTAAAATCTGGCCAGAGATGCTGCATAGGAGGGATGTGTCATGGATGTATTATTGATCAGACATAGCAGTATTCTAGTTCGGTGACCTTGGCTAATTTTGTAATATCTCGAAGCCTCAGTTTCTTTATTTGAAAGATGGGGATACTCATCGAAGCTCTTTCTAGGGTTACTGGGACTATTAAACTCGCTAATACAGTCCTTAGCAAAGGAACTGCCACTGAGTTACAGTAGCAAAAATAATAGCAATTCTATTGTTTTTATTAATCATCAGCTTGTTCTACCTGGTGGTCTCACCAGACCAGCTGGGTGAGCCGTTAGTTGCTGACAGCTCTTTGGCACAACTGTTCTGATAGAAGATTAGGAGGAGTCTGGTTGTTGACCAGGGGTTTTATTTTGCCCATTAAAATGCTATCATAGTCTTTATGCAAACCAGCCACACACTGGCAGGAAGGAGGCTCTCTCCCATGAGGTTGTCATGAGTCTGCCTTCCTGCAGCAGTGGCTCAAGAGATACAGTGGTCTCATCTGAAAAGTGTGAAGTGTTAGTCGCCCAATCATGTCTGACTCTTCGTGACCCTGAGAACTGTAGCCCACCAGGCTCCTCTGTACGTGGAATTCTCCAGGCAAGAATACTGGAGTGGGTTGTCATTCCTTTGTCCAAGGGATCTTCCCAACCCAGGGATCGAACCCAGGTCTCCCGTGCTGTGGGCAGATTCTTTACCATCTGAGCCACAGGGAAGCCTGGCTTCACCTTACTTAGGGAGAAAAGATGCTGCTGATTTTTCTACGCTGGGAATTCCTCACATTGGTCAGAGTGCTCTCCCTTCCATCACCATGTTCCCAGGTCCTTTTGAGAAAAAAAGAAAAATAAGCACTAAAAGAGGGAATTCCTCTCTTGTCCCAGATCACTTCTTTAACTGGTTGATTTGAACGTGGCTCCAGAGAACCCAGAGGCCGTGTTAGAGTTTAATGACTAGATCAGCTGTTTGCACGAGCACTGTCCTAGTTATTTGATACTTTTTGCTGTAGGTCAAAGTGACTAGACATTCTGGTTTTGCAGGAACTGTCCCTAGTGACACGACTCCCAGTGTTTCCTTTTAGCCACTGTATGATGTCATGCGGCCCCTTCACATTCCCCAACCCTACACAGACTGAAGACATAAAGTGATTGCTCTTGCAAAATGTTAATTGGAAGGATTAAATATCATCCTTCTTTTTTTTTTCTTCTTCTTTCTTTTTCTTTAAATGGAGGCTGGAATTGAAATGGAGAAGGTCCAGGGTAGCTGGTAATTGCAATCTGAAAAAGCTGGAGATTCTGAAAAACTGAACTGCAATGTAATCTCTATAGAAGGAGGAGGCACAGATTTGGTTCAACTAGTTTGGAGAGGCAGGCTCAGAGAAGCTCATTAGAGCAAATTGGAAAATTAAGAATCAAACCCCCTCAGGAAAGTGAGCCCAAGTCAGTGTTGGAAGAAAATTAATCAGAGGAAAACCCTCCAATCAAGGCAAAGTAAGTGGCTGGTGGAATAGAGAATTCCAGTGTTGACACTCACTATGCAATTTTTTTTTTTTTTAATGTGGACCATTCTTTTTTTTTTTTTTTTAAATGTAGACCATTTTTAAAGTCTTTATTGAATTTGTTACAATATTGCTTCTGTTTTATGTCTTGCTTTTTGACCACAAGGCACGTGGGATCTTACCTCCCCAATTAGGGATTGAACCATATCCCCCACATTGGATGGTGAAGTCTTAACCACTGGATTGCTGGGGTAGGCCCTACAAAGTTTTGAGTAAACACTCTAATTGGATCTTTGTTGATTATTTTCAGTTTCACTTCCTACATTTTAAATGTGTTATTGGCCAATGGAATTCTGACATTCTAGGATTAGGAGGGATGTTGGCATTCACCTAGTCTGACACCCCAATGAGTATATTTTGAAGGCAGATGTATAGGCCACATTTGTGGCTGTATCTCCATCCATGGCCATTATAAATGAGACCTCAAGCATTATACTAGAAACTGTCCATTTGCAAAATTTAAATTGTTCTTTTTTAAGGTTGCTTCCCAAAGCATTTTTATGTTAGAATATGACAGATTGTGGTAGGGGAAGGTGCTTGCAACTTTATCCTTGGTTTGCCTGTCTGTCTTTGAAATGTTGCAGTTTCAATGGTTCTGTTGTGGACAAAGTGAGCACTTGCCATTTTAGAAAACGGGTGTTAGGGGTCAGGGGCCTCTGACTTAGCCTGGATATTCCCAGTCATCAGAAGCTCACAAAATGTTGAATTAACTGGTAATCACTGAGTAATTTCTGATACGCTTTTTTTGGGCTGCATTTTTGATTCTGATATCATAGGAGAAAAGAATCCCAGCCTAATAATAACAATAATGCAAATTATTATTAAGACAACTAATTTCACTGAGTGCTTATGAAGTGCCAAA
This sequence comes from Oreotragus oreotragus, assembly GCA_006410675.1. Lineage (NCBI taxonomy): Eukaryota > Metazoa > Chordata > Mammalia > Artiodactyla > Bovidae > Oreotragus > Oreotragus oreotragus. The sequence continues at coordinate 226,198 of SJYX01013196.1, forward strand.
TACTGTTCTAAGCATGTGTGTGTATATATATGAAATATATATATATACACACCCTTTGTATATATGTATGTAATTATTCATTTAATACTCATTATGGGTATTGCTTTTCACATATTGTTCAAGAAATCGTTCTCTACTCCAAGGTCACAAGATCTCTTTTATTTTCTTCTGCAAGTTTATAGTTTTGTCTTTCACATTTAGCTCTATAATCCTCTGAGAGCTGATTTTTACATATGGCGTGAGTTAGGGGCCCATTGGCAGTTTTCTCCACAAATACCCAGTTGTTCCATTACAACTTGTTAAAAGACCCCCCTTTACCCACTACTCTGTGGTACCGCCTTTCATACATCAGATCTATATATGCACGTGTCTGTTCCTGAATTCTGCCATTTTCTAGTTTCATTTATGTATCCTCGGACCAATACTACACTCTCTTAGTTAACTACAGTTTTTATAGTTACTACACTATCTTTAAAATGAGGCTTGGGAACTGGTAGAGTTAATTCTCTCACCTTGTTTTTCTTCCCTAAGAAAAACTAGTTTGGAGAGTTTTTCCTCTAAAAAGTTCTAACTAGTTCTAAAAGTTCTAAAGTTGTAAACTTCCTCTATAAGTTCTAAAGGTTTTCCTCTTCTTTTTCCTTTGAATTTCCATATAAACTTCAGAACAAGCTAGTCAAAAAGGACAAGAATAGCTTGTTGAACTTTTGATTGGAACCACAATGACTTTCAAAACAATGTGGGAACTGACATTTTTGCGATAAGTTTTCCCGTTTAAGAACATGGACCATATCTCTTTCCTTTAATGACTCTCAGTAAAGATTTCTAGTTTTTCCCGTAGTAGTCACACACTTTTTCTAGATTTATTCTTAGGAAATTGATGCTTAATTGTGCTTAGTTTTTGATGCTGTCATACAGGGTATCTTTAAATAACTTTATTTTCTAGTTTTTATTGGTGGACTATAAACTACAATTTTTGTGTGTGTTGATTTCATATGCTACTATTAATTCTTATGATTTAAATGCAGTTTCTTTTAAGTTTTCTATGTTCATAATAATATCATAAATTGTTTCCAAATTGTGGCCATTGATAATAATGCTGCACTGAAACATGGCACTGCAAGTATCTCACTGAGATAGTCACTCATTTTGGATATATTTCCAGATGAGAAATTACTGGATCAAATGGCAGTTCTATTTTTATTTTTTGAGAAGCACCCCCTATACTATTTTCCGTAATGGCTACGTGAATATACATCCTCACAGACTGTACAAGGAAGGCTCTGCACTCTGATTTTAGTTACCTTACCCTCAAATCCACAACTCCAGTATGGATTTATAGCTTTTACTTTACATTTGGCAAATGCCCTCAGGATTAAGCAACTTTGAATGTTGAGCTTATCTTTTGGGGTTCTGCCTTATCCTAGATGTTGTCCCAAGAAATCTGTACTATTTTTGTTTGTTCTTTAATACTTTTAATGGAATGTTTTATTTTAGTATTCTATCCAGTTTTAAAAATTATTCTCAAGAAGAAGATTGTTCTGTTGTAATGATGTTCATGTAGTATTTTTGAACTTTATTTCTTTTCAGCAGTGGAAACATTTATTTAAATCAAGTCTTCAGTCAGTTCAGTCACTCAGCCACATCCAACTCTTTGCAAGCTGATGGACTGTAACACGCCAGGTTTCCCTGCCCATCAGCGACTCCTGGAGCTAATGCAAACTCATGTCCATCGAGTCGCTGTTACTTAAACTCATGTCCATCAAGTTGGTGATGCTATTCTACCATCTCATCCTCTGTCATCCCCTTCTCCTGCCTTCAATCTGTCCCAGCATTAGGGTCTTTTCCAATGAGTCAGTTTAGGTGGCCAAAGTATTGGAGTTTCAGCCTCAGCATCAGTCCTTCCAATGAATATTCAGGACTGATTTCCTTTAGGATGGACTGGTTGGATCTTCTTGCCATCAAGGGACTCTCAAGAGTCTTCTCCAACACTACAGTTCAAAAGCATCAATTCTTCGGTACTCAGCTTTCTCTATAGTCCAACTCTCACATTCATACATGAATACTGGAAAAACCATAGCTTTGAATAGACAGACTTTTGTTGACAAAGTAATGTCTCTGCTTTTTAATATGCTGTCTAGGTTGGTCATAACTTTTCTTCCAAGGAGCAAGCGTCTTTTACTTTCATGGCTACAGTCAGCATCTGCAGTGATTTTGGAGTCCCCAAATAAAGTCTGTCACTGTTTTCCATTGTTTCTCCATCTATTTGCCTTGAAGTGATGGGACCAGATGTCATGATCTTAGTTCTCTGAACGTTGAGTTTTAAGCCACATTTTTCACCCTTTTCTTTCATTTTCATCAAGAGGCTCTTTAGTCCTTCTTCAATTTCTCCCATAAGGGTGGTATCATCTGCATATCTGAGGTTATTGATATTTCTCCCAGTAATCTTGATTCTAGCTGTGCTTCATCCAGCCTGGCTTTTCACAGGATGTACTCTGCATATAAGTTAAATAAGCAGGGTGACAATATACAGCCTTGATGTACTCCTTTTCTTATTTGGAACCAGTCTATTGCTCCATGTCCAGTTCTAACTGTTGCTTCTTAATTTGCATACAGATTTCTCAGGAGGCAGGTCAGGTGGTCTGGTATTCCCATCTCTTTCAGAATTTTAAAGAGTTTGTTGTGATCTACACAGTCAAAGGTTTTGGCATAGTTAATGAAGCAGAAGTAGATGTTTTTCTGGAACTCTCTTGCTTTTTCGGTGATGCCTTGGATGTTGGCAATTTGATCTCTGGTTCCTCTGCCTTTCTAAATCCAGCTTGACCATCTGAATGTTCATGGTTCACGTATTGTTGAAGCCTGGCTTGGAGAATTTTCAGCATTACTTTACTAGCATATGAGATGGGTACACTTGTGCGGTAGTTTGAGCTTTCTTTGGCATTGCCTTTCTTTGGGATTGGGATGAAAACTGACCTTTTCCAGTCTTGTGACCATTGCTGAGTTTCCAAATTTGCTGGCATATTGAGTGCAGCACTTTCACAGAATCATCTTTTAGTATTCGAAATAGCTCAACTGGAATACCATCACCTCCACTAGTTTCTTTGTGGTGATGCTTCCTAAGGCCCACTTGACTTCACATTCCAGGATGTCTGGCTCTAGGTGAGTGATCACACCATCATGATTATCTGGGTCGTGAAGATCTTTTTTGTTTAGTTCTTCTGTGTATTCTTGCCACTTCTTCTTAATATCTTCTGCTTCTGTTAGGTCCATACAATTTCTGTTCTTAATTATGCCCATCTTTGTATGAAATACTCCCTTGGTGTCTCTAATTTTCTTGAAGAGATCTCTAGTCTTTCCCATTCTATTGTTTTCCTCTATTTCTTTGCATTGATCACCGAGGAAGGCTTTCTTATCTCTACTTGCTATTCTCTGGAACTCTGCGTTCAAATGGGTATATCTTTCCTTTTATCTTTTTTTCTCTCCTTTGCCTTTAGTTTCTCTTCTTTTCTCAGCTATGTGTAAGGCCTCCTTAGACAACCATTTTGCTCTTTTGCATTTCTTTTTCTTGGGGATGGTCTTGATCCCTCCCTCCTGTACATTGTCATGAACCTCCATCCATAGTTCTTCAGGCACTCTGTCTATCAGATCTAATCTCTCAAATCTAATCTCAGTCACTCCCACTGTTTAATTGTAAGGGATTTGATTTAGGTCATACCTGAATGGCCTAGTGGTTTTCCCTGTTTTTTTTTTTCAATTTAAGTCTGAATTTAGCAAAAAGGAGCTCATGATCTGAGCCACTGTCAGCTTCCAGTCTTGTTTTTTGCTGACTGTATAGAGCTTCTCAATCTTGGTTGCAAAGAATGTAATCAATCTGATTTTGGTATTGACCATCTGGTGATGTCCATGTGCAGAGTATTCTCTTGTACTGTTGGAAGAAGTTGTTTGCTATGGCCAGTGCATTCTCTTGGCAAAACTGTTAGCCTTTGACCTGCTTCGTCTTGTACTCCAAGGCCAAGTTTGCCTGTTACTCCAGGTATCTCTTGGCTTCCTACTTTTGCATTCCAATCCCTATAGTGAAAAGGATATCTTTTTTGGGTGTTAGTTCTAGGTCTTGTAGATCTTCACAGAACCATTCAACTTCAGCTTCTTCAGCATTACTGGTCGGGGCACAGACTTGGATTACCATGATACTGAATGATTTGCCTTGGAAATGAACAGAGATCATTCTGTCTTTTTTGTGATTGCACCCAAATACTGCATTTTGGACTCTTTTGTTGACTATGAGGGCTACTCCATTTCTTCTAAGGGATTCTTACCCACAGTAGTAGATGTAATGGTCATCTGAGTTAAATTCACCCATTCCAGTCCATTTTAGTTCACTGATTCCTATGATATCAGTGTTCACTAAATGGCAATCCACTCCAGCACTCTTGCCTGGAAAATCCCATGGACAGAAGAGCCTGATAGGCTATACAGTCCATGGGGTCGCAAAGATTCAGACACAACTGCGTGACTTCACTTTCACTTTCACTTTCAATGTTCACTCTTGCCATCTCCTGTTTGACCACTTCCAATTTGCCTTAATTCAGGGACTTGACATTCCAGGTTCCTATGCAATATTGTTCTTTACAGTATCAGACTTTACTTCCATCACCAGTCATATTGACAACTGTGTGTTGTTTTTGCTTTGGCTCCATCCCTTCATTCTTCCTGGAGTTATTTCTCCACTGATCTCCAGTAGCATATTGGGCACCTCCCGACCTGGGGAGTTCATCTTTCAGTGTCCCATCTTTTTGCCTTTCCATACTGTTCGTGGGGTTCTTAAGGCACGAATACTGAAGTGGTTTGCCATTCCCTTCTCCAGTGGGCCATGTTTTGTCAGATCGCTCCACCATGACCTGTCCGTCCTGGGTGGATAGTTAATTTAAGAGATTTAAAAATCTTAGGTAATCATAAAACACATAAAACAACCATAGTTGGGATGTCCCTGGTGGTTCAGCGGTTGGGAATCCACCCACCGATTTTGGGGAC
>SJYX01013196.1:233218-258137 GCA_006410675.1 Oreotragus oreotragus
TTGCACAGAGTCGGACACGACTGAAGCGACTTAGCAGCAGCAGCTAAAGGGAATCAAAAATACTATGACTTATTGAGATTGCTTATTGAATAAATCAATACTGGTGACAATGTCAAATGTTTTCTCCTCATCAATACAAGGCCTGAGTCTAATGCTCTTCAGTTACTTGACTATATCTTAGCTTTTGGTCACTTCATATCCTTTTGCTGCTCTGGATCCGATTTATTACACTTTGCCAACAGAAAGCTGGATTTACACCCTTTGCCGACTGTGTGGTCCTTGTCCTCTCTCCCTGTCTTCCTTCCTTTATCTCTTCTTTTCCTTCTTTCTTTCCCCTCCTTCCTTCCTTTTAGTATAGTACTGATTTTTGCCAGTAGTCTAACAAACTAGTTGTAAACTATGAAAGCATCTTAAAAGTCCCCTGAGGCTCTACTCTTCACAGAGTTGGTGAATAAGAATCTTTAGAAAATGGTGAGCTGGCCTAGTGAGACTCTTCCTAGTGATGGAGGTAGAAAGTGGCAGGGAGAAAAACAGTGTACACTGACCCGGTGTCGTTGGTGGCCAGGACCTATTTTCAATCACATGAAATCAGAAGTTGATTTACCAGATGTTGCTTCTTTATGAAGTGGGTATACCCTATGCTTTTTGCTTTGAAAGTTGGGTGGAATTCAGGTGGATGTGTAGGAATCTTCGATAATCCATTAGAACATAATTTTTACATATTTTCTCCCTCTCAGGCCATTTAGGGAAAAGAGAGCTTTGGTTTATTTCTCTTTTAAGTGCAGAAGATAAAATGAAACAAACGAAGCCAAATAAGCATCTACAATTGAGTCACTAAAATGACCACTTAAAGTTTTACAAATGGAACGAGCCTTTGCAATGGATTTGAGAATTTGGCTATGGAATTAAGACTGAAGTGTAACTTCACTGTTCACCTGAAACTATCACAACATTGTTAATTGGCTATACCCAAATACAAAATGTTTTTTAGTGTTAAAAAAATAAAAGTGAAATTAAAACTTAAAAAAATTTTTTTTTAAAGTTTACACACATTTAAGAAAGAACTAATAAGCATTATGCCTGATGTTAATGAGTTCATTTTATTTATAGGGCACCAGGCACACATTATGTTAAATGAAAACACAATAAATGAAAAGCATTCCTTACAAGAAAAAAAAAAAAGACTGAAGAGTAAGCTGAAAAGTTCCTCTACATGTATGGAGCAGCATTTCTCAGGCTAACTTTTTCATGCTCATACCCCACTAGCAAAGAAGTTATTGGCAAGCTTTATTTTCTAAGTTTGTATTTATGAAAGCAATATATTTCACTTTCTAAATGGAAAATTGTATTAAATATTGAATGTGCTTTTTCAAAATACTATTCCTTGCCCCCACTCCCCTATTGTCCCCTCTACCCATTACTCTGTGCCCGAGGGTCAGTGAACAGCACAATTCAACTGCCCTGCTCATGATGCTATGAATCTACTGTCAACTCTGGAAAAATGTCTCAGGGTATTCTTTTTAGGAAGTTTAACAGCAAACTTTGCAATGTTAAATACAGTAGGGGAAGATGTGGTTATTCTTTAAAAATAATGCAAATGCAGTGGTTTAAGTTTCTAGATGAGATACTTCTTAAAAATTGTTACTTTGACACAAATTATGTTGTTTGAGATCCATGAGATTCAAATGGGCCATTGATATCGTTATGATTTTTGACTAAACAAAATCTTTCATTTACCTCTCCCAAAAAAGAAGCCTCTAATTTTCTGTATTATGTCTAGTGGCTAGAAAAACAGATCATAGGAAAATAAGGGAACAGGATACAGAGGAAAATTTTATTGACACAAATTATGTTGTTTGAGATCCATGAGATTCAAATGGGCCATTGATATCATTATGATTTTTGACTAAACAAAATCTTTCATTTACCTCTCCCAAAAAAGAAGCCTCTAATTTTCTGTATTATGTCTAGTGGCTAGAAAAACAGATCATAGGAAAATAAGGGAACAGGATACAGAGGAAAATTTTTCCTAAGTCAAGAAATATGCCAAAACAGGAATTCTTCTCAATTTCTGAGTGCCTCATATAGAGCTGGATGTGTAGGTGATAATTAGTAAATATGTTTAGACCAGCAATTGAAATTTCCTGTATAGCCATATATATTTAAAACTAGACTTGTTATTTTGTGGAGAAGATGTCAGATAAAGTAGCAGAGACACAGAGAAAACTGGAGTAAGCAGATCTTGGCATTAAATGTCATCTTCTGCCTCTTATTATGTGACTTTTGAAAAATTTCCTACCTCTTGAGCCTCAGTTCTATCATCTGTAAAACAGAAATTATAATACCTTGCAACATTATTATTTATAAGGATTAGAAAGTGTGTATGTTGAGACAACAAGGATTTGCTGTAATACACAGGGAACTGTGTTCAACATCTTGTAATAACTCATGATGGAAAAGAATATAAAAGGATATCTATATCTATGTGAATCTCTTTGCTGTATACCTGAAACTATCACAATATTATAGATCAGGTATACTTTAATAAAAAATAATAAATAAAAATTTAAAAGAAATAGTAAAAAATAAATAAATAAATACAAAAAAAAAAAAAAAGAAAGTGAAGAGGGTGGGGAGAGATACAATAAGCCTACATTATAAATCCAAATTTAAAAGGATACGTTTCACAAATAAAACATTTTTAAATTTAAAAAAAAATAAATAAAAGAAATAGTATATATAAAGTGCTCACACATACTTCTTCCTTGTTCAGTGGCAGGCACTATTATTATTGGTTAAAAAAAAAAGAACAACAATATTAACTTCAAAATTCTTTTATTAGGGAAAATCTTCCTTGAGCTAACTCCCTTCTAAATCCCTGTAGCTGAGCCTGGCTTCACCCCAAGTTTCAGAAACATGTAGCCTTGGCGTGAACTCTGCACCCAGTCCCTTTTCTGTAATCCCTATAGACCCCAAGTTCATCTGACCCCAAAGTGCCTTAGTCAAAGGGGAATTAATGGGACATTTTGCCAAAAAAACTGAATGGAGATCTTCCAAGGACAGAACATTCTGGAACCCACAGTGCTTTATATCCTCTTCTCACATTCTCACAGTGGCTGGGTTCAAAGCAAAGCTGGAGGGAAAGCTGTCTGAGATCTGGACCCAAAAAAAAGCCAAGAGTTTTTTTTTTTCTTTGAATCTGTGTGTTGTAAACAGTATGTACCGGCATCATATTTAGATTCCTTTTGGCAAATTAGCAGGTCTCATTAGCAATAACGTGAATTTTTTAAAAATGAAACAACTTTTAAGCTGAAAAGTAATTCTTTGAAAAAAAACTCACTGTGATGATTTTAATATCACTTTTTAATGTTATTATATTAATTTTATATGCTGTGGCTCAAGTGAGAGCAGTTGTACCATTGAAAATTTGATCATCTTATCTGCAAATACAATTTGTAAAAACACTGAGAGTCATATAATTGCTAAAAGTATTTTCTTGTCAATTTCCTGGGTGTGTGGGGGAGATATTTTCTTAAATTGTGTTAGAAGCCAAGTGCTTTCTTTTATTCATCTTTGGATCAGCACAACCTATTTAGCATAGTGACTGATACATAAAGGGTAATAAATAAAAGTTTGTTGATTAAGTGGAGAAATAGATGAATAAAGTTTGTTTCTGGCATCAAGTGTTGGAAAGAGCACTTCACAGAAACCCAGAAAACCTCCTTGTGGCCTTGGCTTTATCACTGATTCACTGTGTAACTTAGACAAGTGACTTAATTTCTCTGAGGCAGACTCTTCTGATGATGGGGGCAAAGCAGTATAATACTATTGATCTTGTAGGGATATTCAGCTGGCCTCATAAGACTGACAAGCCTTATATGCAGATGAAATAATAAATATGCTTTATAAACAGGAATGCATGATACAAATGATGATTAAATATATATATATATAAAACTTTGCCACTTCTTAAGTTCATAATCAAGTTACCATTAGTTTCTGAGAAGACAATCAAGTTGGGAATAGCTGATGTTCTCACTTAGGCTGTGCTGTATAATGACATAAATAATAGTGATAATGACAATGACTGCCATTAATTGAGCAGTTATTATAAGCTAGGTCTTGTGCTAGACATGGCACATTATTTGTAATCTTCACAACAGCTCTATAAGACAGAAGTTACTATTACCTTTATCTTACAGACAAGAAAATGGGAACTCAAGTCATATCCTTCACTTGATCTGTTTGACATCAGTGTTCATACCCTTTCCGCTAGACCATGATGCCCTTTACAGAAAGTTTTACAAGGTTTTCAGCTCCACTGTGATAGGTTCCTTAACGCAGCAGATTTCATTGAATCCTTACCACAACCAATGAGGTGTGGTATCATTATATTGTATCCATTCTGGAGAAGGCAATGGCACCCCACTCCAGTACTCTTGCCTGGAAAATCCCATGGATGGAGGAGCCTGGTAGGCTGCAGTCCATGGGGTCACTAAGAGTCGAACACAACTTCACTTTCACTTTTCACTTTCATGCATTGGAGAAGGAAATGGCAACCCACTTCAGTGCTTGCCTGGAGAATCCCGGGGACAGGGGAGCCTGGTGGGCTTGCTGTCTATGGGATCACACAGAGTCAGACACGACTGAAGCGACTTAGCAGCAGCAGCAGCAGAGATGACAAAATTGAGTCCTAGAAAGGCTAGGGTACCAGATCTGTCTGATTCCAAAGCATGGCTCTAGACTTTGTAATACTGCGTGTATGTGATTATATAGAAACAGTGGGATACACCTAATTTTCTATTTTCTATTGTCTGAAAGGCAAGAATGCAATCATAGTATGTAATAGTCCTTCCGTACCAGGTGACCTTTGCCTTTGACCTTTGCCTTTGTAGAAAAAAGTTTTAAGAGTAACCTTTTTGTATAAGACAGAAAAGGACCTGAAAGTAATCTCAGTGGAGTTCGTGGAAATTTGTGCCTGCCAAATTTTGTGCAGTCATTTCAATTGGGGGAAATGCTGCTGCTGAGTCTTATTACCCCAGGAGCCTCAGAGTTCACACCCAGACTCCAGTGCTGCTAGGAGGCAGCGTGGGACCAAAATCCTGTCGATCCCAAGCTCCCAGTAGAGTCATTCATTCAGAGAACAGGGATCACGGGAACAAATGGGCTTGTGTGAGTGTGGCCCTTTCCTCTTGGCACTGGTGTCTGGCATGCTGTGGATGCAGCAGCAGCAGTGACAGCTCCCTAGGGCTCTCCAGTTCCTGATGCAGGAGAGGCTCTGGTGCCAGTGGGAGGGCCCTGCGATGGGGGCTGAGTGGGGGCTTTCTGCCTTTGAGAGCTTGGGTTTTCTCATGCTGGTCTTGGGTGTTGCTATTGGACGCCTAAACTGCTTTTCATAAAATAAAATTCAAAATATCCTCCTCCTAATTAAACGAGCCAGGGTGGATTCTGTTTCTGGCAAATAAAACTCGTGCCAAATTCAGTAGTCACAAAATTGAGTGAATAGGAGGGCTTGGCCATTTCAGAAGACTTTGCTTGCTGCTGTGCTCCGAGCGGAAGGTCAGGCCTGTCCTCTCCACTGTCCAGTGGCGCCGAGTAAGGGGGGCTCACGCCCTGTGTCTCTCAATGCTTCTACTGCTGTGGTGTGCTGGAGCCTGCTTCTACTGGCTTCTGAAAGTTGAGTGTTACATTTTCAGGAATTTTATGAGTCTGTTGACAACTCTGATAGCTTGAAATCAACTATGTTGGGAGTATTTATATTGCAGAAACTTGCAAATGCTACAAATCAGGCCTCCCCCACTTCCCAGTCGGTTAAACATTTGCCAGCCTATCACTGCCCTGATATCGGATAATTCTGTACTCTTTGCCGCAAGATAGTTTATGAAATGTTCTGCTAAGCCTCATTCAATGTCGACAGCTTTCTAAGACTTTTACTAGGAATCCATCTCAAATCAGAACACAAGACTTGGAAGAACTTTGCCAGCGTTGTTTCCTAAACCTAGAGAACTCTTTCATTGCTCTTCTGCCCAGCAAACTTCAAGATCTAGAACCAATTAATCACCTTCCTTAGGCCTTAACTGACTCCCCCAACAGAATCAATTATTCCTTCTTCTGAGTGCCTCTCCCACCTTTAGCATTTGGCTCATGAATGCAATCACTTCATTATCGTTCTTCTTAAAACATTACACAGTGCTCACACATGTCACACTCTTTTCTAAGGCATTCTAGTGCCTAAGATATATTTGCTTACTATGTTCGTATTTACTGCCCAACAAGGGAGGTATAATTATTGCACCTATTTTATAGGTGAAAAAACAGAGGCACAGAGAGTTAGGTAACTTGTCCATGGCCACACGTCCTAGCATTTACATAGCCTGGCTTAGGATCTGTGTTCTTGTTTTTATGTAGCTGCCTCCCTAGAGATTGTAAAAATTCATTGTTTGCCTTTTTGTTTTTTTTTTTTTAAATGTTGAGAATATATGCAATTTTTAATCGAACTAGAACCCTTAGCAGTTTATCCAATTAATGTTTTAAAAACAACATAGTAAAAAAATATATAATATAGTATGTCACACAACATATGTAAGATCATATATTATATAATTATGATAGAGTGTATAGTAAATACTATGTTAAAAAGATAATATAACATGGCACAGACCTCTAAGACAGACTGCTGCTATTGCTAAGTCGCTTCAGTCCTGTCTGACTCTGTGCAACCCCATAGACGGCAGCCCACCAGGCTCCCCTGTCCCTGGGATTCTCCAGGCAAGAACACTGGAGTGGGTTGCCATTTCCTTCTCCAGTGTGCCTTTTTGTTTTTATGTATTTCGAGGACAAGATCTGGGCCTTACCCATTTGGGGAACCATACCTCCCAGTATAGCAAGTGTTACCATGTAGCGTGCACTCAACCTATATGCATTTGTAGTTTCTCGGCCCCGTCCTCGTTTTGGAGAATCTTACACAGAAGCACAATTTAAAAGAGGGATAGGAATAGAGCTGCTCATGGTAAAGTCCTCATGGTCTTTACTGTGCTTCTTGAGGCAGCCCCTCTGGCATCACTGTGGACCTTTAGGCTCTGGCCACATCGTTTTGGGTACTACTGAATTGGACCACTGATCCTAGGTTTCCATTTAGAAAGTAAGACCTCAGTTTCTCTGATGATAATGCTGAAATTTTACTGCTGTTTGCTAGTATTAGGGCTGTGGTCTAGGGAGGAGTAGGACCAGCAAAGAACAGAGAGGGAAATCCATTTAATAACAAAGAGATGCTCACTTCAAGGATAACCAGTCACTCTCGATTGTGGAAAATACCTTCAGGAACATTAGGGTGGGAGGAGAGGAGACTGAGCTGAGATTTGGCAGGATGGAACTTTGCTCGCTAGGAACCATTGGATTTGCTGGGCTGCAGGCGGGCACCTCCGTTCCCTGCTACCCCTGCAATGGGCTATCTCCAGTTAGGCCTTTCCAGTTGCAGTTTTCCCCACCTGAACAATTCCTCTGGCCGGGACACTGCTCACCGGTCCTGATTCCATGCAAATGTCCTTGCCTCGGGGAAGTCTTTTCTTTCTCCCTCTGCCACATCTACTGTGTAGATTATCGGGAGCTTTGTGGAATTCATCAACGCATCTGGGACTAAGGCTGATACAGCCAGCACTCAGTAACTGCTTGCTGAATACAAGACTTAAGAGAAAGATTGAGGAGGCTCTTCCTGTGATGGCCTCAAAGAAACCATTCCGTTCTTTACTTGAGTAATTGCCTCAATTCTTCACCTGGTTATAGCCTTCAGTATAAGGCCACAGGTGTTGCTTTCAGAACTTGCTTCTACCTCCCATCACTTTCTTTTTCCCTTCTGGCAGAAGATTATTAGTGTTGTGGAAGGTGAAGTGCAGCTGGACTCCAGTGGTGGCTGTGTGAAGTGTGGTCCTGTGTTGGGGATGGTGGTATTAACTGTCTTCCCTCTGGGGTCCTACCTTTCCAGGCACAGCTCTGTATATGCCATGGCGGTTTCTTTGTTTCTAGTATGGGGTGGTGTTTGTCATCCAGGAAGCTGTGGAGAAGAGCCTGTACCCTAGAATGCACCAAACCCAAGGGGAGCATGCCGAGGGACAATCAGTGATAGCCCCAGGAGCGAAGTTCGGGTCAATTTGGTCTGTAATTAGGCCAAGTTATTTCCTAATTCCACCTCTGGGGTGTTTCTAGGGAACAGGACTTGCCTCCCATGGCTGGGACGGGCAGTCTCTGTTCTTCCTGGACAGCCCTGGGGTGAAGACTCTGAAGGAGAGGAGGATGACACAGCCTCTACAAGCGCTCGGCTCACTGTTCAGACTCAGTAATAGCAACCGCATGGTGCTGCCAAGGCCCTGCCGTGCCTAGAGGGCTTGGTTCCTCTTATCCAGCTAGATCTCTGACTACAGCCAGGCTGAAAGTGACATGGCCTGCTCAGTAACCCTCAGTATCCTCTTACGGGATTCTCTGACTCAGAACTCACAGACAGGATGTGAGCTCAGCTTCTTGCATACCTCCACACACATGGGCACGGTCCTGTGTTTCCTCCAGTGTTAATTGGGGTGGGAAGAAATGCTAAACATGTGTGTGTGGGAGATGGAAAGGAATTTCTTGGGGAGACTCTTTGAAGAGACACTTGGTGGGCTACAGAGGAGGAGGGCTTTTCCTTCCTGAATTTTTGCCCTTTTGTCCAGCTCTCAGCATTAAACCCAGGAGTGACCACCCAGTAGGCACAAAGCTGATCTCCTTTTCTTTAGTCTCTCAACTTCTTGTCTGGACAGAGATGCCAGGGTCACTGTACGTAAGCAATGCCCCATCACATCCAGCTGTTTCTTCCAAACCAAGTCTTCCCTGTCCGTTCTGGTCAACAAAGTGGTCCATTGACTCAACCCAGTATTCCCATCTTCCCTACCTCTTATTGTTCTTTCCTTTAGCGTCTATGCTGACAGCTGGTCAGATTCCTTCTAGTTTATCCCATATTTCCTGTTAGTTCTTCCATCTTAGTTTCAACGTTTATCCTTACTGGAAAGGCCAGCTGCTTCAAAACAACCTCAAAATACCACCATCATCACCATCAACATGACCCTTATCATCTATTAGCCCATCCTTTACACCAGGCTCTGTGCTAGGGCTTTCCATGAATTAATCCATTTAATTCTCATGATAATCCTATGAGGTGAGTACTGTTATTACCCCCACTTTACAAAGGAGAAAACTGAAGATCAAAGAGATTGAGTGATTTGTGAAGGGCCTCAAGGGTATTAAGCTTATACCATATCAAGGATTTGAACCTAGATCTGTCTGGTATCAAGGCCAGAACTTAAAAAATTTTTAATTATTGTCTTTGTCTGTGCTGGGTCTTCATCGCTGTGCTGGGGCTACTTCCTAGGTGTGGTGTATAGGCTTCTCATTGTGACGGCTTCTCGTTTGTGGAGCAGAGGCTCTCGGGCATGGGCTCAATAGCTGTGGCACCTGAGCTTAGCTCCACCAAGGCATATGGTATGTTCCCGGACCAGGGATCGAACCTGTGTCCCCTGAATTAGCAGGTGGATTCTTAAGCACTGGACCACCAGGGATGTTCAAAGTCAGAGCTCTTAATCATGATAACATATAGCCTCCTGTTGACCCCAGGCTTTCTTACCTTGAATTCAATCAGAGTTCACATATGTAGTTTAGGGTCCATCCTTGGGCATTTGGGTATTGAACACAAGTGGGAATTCTTATTAGATCAGATGACTCAACACTTTTTAGTAATTGAGAAAACTGAGTACAAGAGGGGCAGAAAAACTTGCCGAAGACTCTGAAGTAGGTTAATGGAGGAGCCAGAACCTGGTCCCAGGTCTTCTGACTGAGGCACACCCAGTGCTATTTCCAGCACAGCACACAGCATCCATTTGTGTTCCTGAAAATTTGCTCTCCATAAACTTCAAAATTATTAATCTTGCCTACTCAATTCAAGTACTAGTTAATTAAGGATCGAAGTCATATTTCACACTTCAAAAATATATTCCCAGTAAGATGTGGGAACATAATGGTTTACGTGGTGGTCCCTGAATGGAAAATGCAGAAGATGCTGGCAGTGCCTGGCACATAGTTCACTCAGCAAGTGCTTTTCAAGTGAATGAGTGGATGAATGAAATTGTGTCAGGAAGACTAGAGTTGAATTTGAGCTGGGGGGTGTTTCCAGGAATACGGATGAAGTTTTGCAACAAAGGAAAAACACCCAGCTTTGAATGCTGCTGACAAGCTGGTCTTTAAAGAAAATTACAACACATATGTATGGAGAGATGAGTCACTGGGAAAGAGTTATTGAACCTGACAGGCATGGTGAAGATAACAGAAGCAGTCTCTGACTGCTCAGGAAATATGCTGAACATCTGCACGGCATCAGCCAGACCATCTCTGCCTTCTGGCTGATGGGATGTGCCCCCGTGTCAAGCGGTGGCCTCCACGTTTGGCACTGTCATTCGGAGCTCTGAAAAATGTGGTTACTGCGGAGGGTAAAGTGCCAGGTGTTTCAAGCATACTCCTGTACAGTATTTCCTAGCTCAGTGCTCTTCAAACTTTAATGAGCATATGAGTCACTTGAGCATCTTTTCAAAGGGCTGATTCTAATTTAATAGGTCTTGGGTGGAGTTTAAGATTCTGTATTTCTTACACGCTACCAGGTGACGCTGATGCTGCTGATCTGAACAATACTTTGAGTAACAGAGTTCTAGGTGCTGCTCCATGGAAAAATACTAGAGAAGGCAACAGTTGAAAGTAGTTCTCCAGACATGTAAACACAGTGGGGGAAGGAGAGGGTGGGGCAAATTGAGAAAGTAGCATGGAAACATATACATTACCATATGTACACTAGATAGTCAGTGAGAATTTGCTGTATGGTGCAGACTCAAACCCAGGGCCCTGTGACTACCTAGAGGGGTGGGAGGAGATGTGTATAAGAGACAGGAATAGGAGGGCTTGGCCATTTCAGAAGACTTTGCTTGCTGCTGTGCTCCGAGCGGAAGGTCAGGCCTGTCCTCTCCACTGTCCAGTGGCGCCGAGTAAGGGNGCCCTGTGACTACCTAGAGGGGTGGGAGGGAGGGTCAAGAGGCAGGGGACATATATGTACCTTTGGCTGATGCATGTGGATATATGGCAGAAATCAACACAATATTCTAAAGCAGTTATCCTTCAATTAAAAATAAATACACAAATAATGTAAACTGTAAAACAAGCAAACAAAAATACTGTACTATATGTGGGAAATGTGTTAAGGGAGTGTTAAAAGTTCTCATCTCTAAAAGAAAGAAAGTAGTTCTTGTTCACTTCCTTAGCATTCTCCTCAGATCTTGGACACCCACTCAGGACCAGATTTCCAGCAGGGGGCTGGCCTCCCAGGTGGTAGTTATGATGCTTTCGTGGGGGTTGAATGGATTTGAGAGTCAAGGAGATGTTATGAGATTGCAAATCAAAGAGATCAAAACTCATACTTCCTACAGATTTACACCTAAATTCCACATGAAGAAAATCTGAGTCACTTAGAGATTTATCTTCATTTCTAAGGCCTAGCCTGGAAAATCCAATGGACGGAGTAGCCTGGTGGGCTGCAGTCCATGGGGTTGCTAACAGTCGGACAGACTGAGCGACTTCACTTTCACTTTTCTCTTTCATGCATTGGAGAAGGAAATGGCAACCCATTTCAGTATTCTTGCCTGGAGAATCCCAGGGATGGGGGAGCCTGGTGGGCTGCTGTCTATGGGGTCACACAGAGTCGGACACGACTGAAGTGACTTAGCAGCAGCAGCAGCAGCACATAGTAGGCCATTCTATTAAAAATGCCAAATGAATGAATAAGGGAAAAGAGGAGAGACTGTAATAATAAAACAAAATCTAGAGTCATACTACATCTCTCTAAAATAAGCTTTACTTACAGGATTAAGAACTATGCCTCAAAGTCAAGTAAACAAAAATAGATGTCTGAAGGACCATACCTCAACACTCAGACATATTCAGTTCAGTTCAGTTCAGTTGCTCAGTCGTGTCCGACTCTTTGTGACCCCATGAATCGCAGCACGCCAGGCCTCCCTGTCCATCACCATCTCCCGGAGTTCACTCAGACTCACATCCATCGAGTCCGTGATGCCATCCAGCCATCTCATCCTTGGTCGTCCCGTTCTCCTCCTGCCCCAAATCCTTCCCAGCATCAGAGTCTTTTCCAATGAGTCAACTCTTCTCATGAGGTGGCCAGAGTTCTGGAGTTTCAGCTTTAGCATCATTCCTTCCAAAGAAATCTCAGGGTTGATCTCCTTCAGAATGGACTGGTTGGATCTCCTTGCAGTCCATGGGACTCTCAAGAGTCTTCTCCAACACCACAGTTCAAAAGCATCAATTCTTCGGTGCTCAGCCTTCTTCAGAGTCCAACTCTCACATCCATACATGACTACTGGAAAAACCATAGCCTTGACTAGACGGACCTTAGTCAGCAAAGTAATGTCTCTGCTTTTGAATATACTATCTAGGTTGAGGATCTCCTTGCAGTCCATGGGACTCTCAAGAGTCTTCTCCAACACCACAGTTCAAAAGCATCAATTCTTCGGTGCTCAGCCTTCTTCAGAGTCCAACTCTCACATCCATACATGACTACTGGAAAAACCATAGCCTTGACTAGACGGACCTTAGTCAGCAAAGTAATGTCTCTGCTTTTGAATATACTATCCAGGTTGGTCATAACTTTTCTTCCAAGGAGTAAGCGTCTTTTAATTTAATAGGTGCAGTCACCATCTGCAGTGATTTTGGAGCCCAAAAAGTTAAAGTCTGACACTGTTTCCACTGCTTCCCCATCTATTTCCCATGAAGTGATGGGACCGGATGCCATGATCTTCGGTTTTTGAATGTTGAGCTTTAAGCCAACTTTTTCACTCTCCTCTTTCACTTTCAGACATATTACTTATGGAAAAATTCTAAGTCCTCACTTGGAGCTTATTTGTACTTTTTTTAATGTTTAAATAAAAGAGTGAAATGGTTTATTATCAATATAAACAGAATGATGTGATATCTTCCCTTTTGTAAGATTTTACAGTCTGCAATTCACTTTAAAAATAGCTTTATTGAGATATAATTCACATATCATAAAAGTTACCCTTTAAAGGTGTTATTTGTGCTTACTTTACAACCTATTTTATAGAGCTTGGCTGTCTTAGTAGATGAGAAAAGGCAAGTTAAAGGGCTTTGGAGAGGACAGGAGACAGATAAAGGCAGGGAAAAGAAAAGATGGTGCTGAGACAAGGCAAAAATAATATTAAAAGGGGCACAGAGAAGCACCAAGAAAGTACAGTAATCTGGAATCATTTAGCCTGGTGGAAACCCATTGCTACTACACTTCAAAATATCCCAAGAGGATGACTATATACAACCTGGGATAATAATGGATGTTCAGGTAAAGAGTCTGCCTGAAATGTGGGAGGCCCAGGTTTGATCCTAGGGTCAGGAAGAACCCCTGGAGAAGGAAATAGGAACCCACTCCAGTACTCTTGCCTGGAAAATCCCATGGATGGAGGAGCCTGGCGGGCTACAGTCCATGGGGTTGCTAAGAGTTGGACACGACTTCATTTTCATGGTGATGTCTTTGAGTTGTCAAGGAGAGGTTGAGTTGTATTCAATGTACTCTGCTTAGGAAGCCAAGATAACTGTGATCTATTAACACATTTTCTTTACAAGGGTAATAAGAAACATATTTTTAAAGAAGTTTTGGGTGCTTTAAGGAGTACTCAGCTCTCTCCACAATGAGTCAGTCCACAGGGATTCCAGAAAGTCCCGATGTTTTACAGTATGAACTGAGAGATGGGACCAAACTCAGCCACATGCACTTGGCCCTGCTGGCTCGTGGCAAGAGGTCCTCCTCAGCACCACATGTGTGATCGAGGGTGTCCAGGCTTCGATTGTGGCACATCTTCCTCCCGTGGGTACCATCCTCCCCTTCCCTTTTGGCACCTGACTATCTTCTGAGATCCTCCCGATTCTATAACTGAAAACTTCCTCAGCGGGAATCAGAATGGTCCTGAATCTGAGAGGCAAAGAAACTGCTGGAAGACTTTCTGTCAAATTTTCCTTTGGTTTAAAAATCTGAAACTCATTTTCTCTTCTGACCCATCCCCAGATGCCTGGGGAAGGAAAACACCTGGATACAGAGCGTCAGGAGCCACTGTCTGAGCACTCTTACTTTTATACAATTTAAAGAAAAAATTTATTTTATTTATTTTCGCCTGTGCTGAGTCTTGGTTGCTATGCGGACTTTTCTCTAGTTGAGGAGAATATGGACTACTCTCTAGCTGTGATGCGTGAGCGTCTCATTGTGGTGCCTTCTGTCACTGTGGAGCGTGGCCTCTAGGGCCTTCAGGCTTCAGGGCTTGTGGCTCCTGGGCTCCAGAGCACAGGCTCAGTAGTTGTGGCGCATGGGCGTAGGTGCTCCAAGGCACGTGGAATCTTCCAGGATCAGGGATTGAACCTGTGTCTCCTGCATTGGCAGGTGGATTCTTTACCACTGAGCCCCCAGGGAAGCCCTGAGCACTCTGATTCCTGATTGTGCAACATGCTTCCTAGTCTCTTGCTTTGAGGGGCTACATGATTATAGGGTTAGGCAAGTAATTTTCTGCACCTACGTTTCCTCATTGTAACATGAGGATGCTAATACCTGCCCTGCCCCCTCACAGTGTTAGCGTGAGGTTTAATAATAACTTTAAAAAGTAGGTCAAATATATTGAGTACTTACTATTATTTTTTCCAGGTATCATCTGCATATTATCTCACTTAATCCTTACATTAATGTTGGAAGTCAATAGCTTTATCATCCCTGTTTTGCAGATAAGAACACTAATTAATAGAGGTGACTGGACCAAAATCACCATGGCTAAGAACTGGTGGGGGCTGATCTTGAAGACAGGACCTCTGAGTTCAGAAATTATATGGGATAATGTCTACAAAAGCATTTTTTTGCAAGCTGAAGTGGTCTCAGAAATGCATGAGGTTAATACTTTGTCTAGGATCAGTTTATAGGCCCACACTGGAGTCCACCTCCTACCTTTGTCTCCCTAATGCGCCTTTCCTGGCTGGGCCTTTTCCAGGCCCAGTGGACTTAAGAAACTTCACAGCTCTTCCTGTGAAGCTTTTCCAACAAAAACTTCTTATGTTGCTTTTCCTGATGGCTCTGGATCACTGGCATCTTTGCCTATAGGATCTTGGAGATCATTGCTGAAATTTGAGTCTTCGACATCACAATAATTGATGTATCACTTGTAATGGCCTGACTCCTTACTGGGGAGAAATGCTTCCCCTGATCTTTGGAAAGGAAACAGCCAAACTATTCTCTTCATTATTATTGGGAAAATCAGTCACTATACTTCTAGGATCAAAATGACCAGGATGACACCTTGCACAGATCCCCAGTGGATGCTATTTTTCTTTTCCCTTCCCTGTGCACCATCTCAGATGGAAAACTGCTGCCAGGTCTGCTAAGGTAAGAAGTACTGCTGATAAGGGCTTCTCAGGGTTGTTGGAATAGTTTCAGGATTTGTGAATATATCATTTCATCTCTGGACTTCCCCTTTATTGCAAAATATCTGTTTCCTTGGGTGTGCTTGCCCTACAGAAGGAAAAATTCCTCAGTCTCAGATTTCTTCCAGGCTACTTCCTGTCTCTTTCCTATGGTTAGTTCTAGTCATCTTTGCCCTGGTGTGTGACTCAGTCCAGGAGCATTTCAGATTTATCCAACTTTATCCCACTCATAAACATATATTACTTTTTTTTTTCCCCTACACTATCTTACACAGACTATCCCAAACTCTTGGCATGATTTTCTATTTAGGCTCAGAGCCACAGTCAAGTTTACAGTCAAGGGCTGTTCTTTTGACTGCTCTTCTAGCCCTTTTTGGCTTCCATGTTTCAAAACCTCTGATGCTATCAATACTTTACCAGCCATCACCTGTGGAAGCCCTTGATTCTAGCGGATCTTTCTGACTGACACAGCCAGTTCCTCTTATATCACCACCTTGATAGGATGCCATCAGCTCTATACCTTCACCATGTCCCTTCCAAACCCATCATTCCACACTCTGCTCCCTCCTTCCTTTAACTTAATATGTTTGCTTTTCAGAAAAAGATTAGGAAGAACTGATGGTAAGCACACAACTGGAACCAAGGAAGACTGCCAGGCACCCAGATGATAGCATTCCTCTTTCTCTAATCAATAATTCATTTGGAACTAGGATGTTTGAGGAAAAGGAGACTCAGCCTGACATAGCCCTTCACAAACAAAAGAGAATGAGCAGAAGATGAAAACAAAATGCAGTTTGGGACATGGACCAAACAAATGAAAACATCTTGCAGCGTGATAAAGACTGTGTAAACTTCTTTATGTTTCAATGGGATTGCTTTTGCAAAATGCAAGCGCATTGCTTATATTTTCTTTTGAAATGTATCTGTATTGTGTAAATATAGCAACTGTGGCTTTTGACTTGTCCTTCTACCCCAAAGTCTTACATAATTTTAATGCTGCAGTTTGATGGAGGCACAGACTTATATCACACATGATATCATCAGATCACAGCAAATGAAATACTCAGCAAAGGAGATTATTACCCTTACAGATGAGGACAAAGCAAGCGCATGGCTTATATTTTCTTTTGAAATGTATCTGTGTTGTGTAAATACAGCAACTGTGGCTTTTGACTTGTCCTTCTACCCCAAAGTCTTACATCATTTTAATGCTGCAGTTTGATGGAGGCACAGACTTATATCACATATGATATCATCAGATCACAGCAAATGAAATACTCAGCAAAGGAGATTATTACCCTTACAGATGAGGACAAGTCCTGTCTTCCTCTGGAGAAGTCCACAGGATCAGAAATTTCAGGAATGATTTGTTGTGGTTCAGTGGCTCAGTTGTGTCCGACTCTGTGTGACCCCATGGACTGCAGCCAGGCTTCAATTCCTTCACCATCTCCTGGAGCTTGCTCAAGCTCACTTTCATTGAATCGCTGATGTCATCCAACTATCTCGTCCTCTGTCATCCCCTTCTCTCCTCCTTCCTTCAATCTTTCCCAGCATCAGTGTCTTTTCTAATGAGTCAGAAATGATTAACCAACTTCAAACGTCCAGGATGCCCATACATGAGAACACTTGGGTCCCTTCTCTGTAAATGCTCTCTTTGTTCCCATCAGGTTTATTCCCTGCTTTTTCTGCTCTTTCCCATGCCCTAATTTTAGTCTCATTATGCTTGTGGGGCTTGTGTTTAGTTGCTAAACCGTGGCCCTTTTCACATTCCTCTCAAGACAGGTGAACATATCAAGTGTCTGCATGAGTCGCCTCCAGGTGAGGCCACCAGTTTCCCCATAGAACAGTCCATGGCTGGGTCTCATTTCCCCATCTTTGCTCCTGGACCCTGAATCATCATGGCCAAAGCTTGGTCTGCTCTCTGCAGTCTCAGCGCCCCAGTTTGAGATCTCAGCGACTTGTGGGAAATTCCTCCTCCTCAACCCATCCAGCTGGATCTCCAGCACTCCTCTGCCCATCTTTGCTGTGGAGGTTCATTTCCTTCCTTTTTTTTGGGTGGGGGGGAAGTAAAACCACATTTATTCACAGGGAACATAGTATGTTGCCCTTGAGGAAATTGTTCTTAAAACATTTTACAAAATTAACTGTATTTGATTAACACTATTCTGTTAGTTTCTGGTGTACAGCTTCAGATTCTTTTCTTTTATAGGTTATTATAAGATATTATTGTTCTCTGTGCTATACAGTAAATCCTCATTGTTCATCTATTTTATATACAGAGGCATGTGTCTGTTACTCCTGTACTCCTAATCTGTCCCTCTCTTCCTCTTCCCCCTGTGGCAACCTTAGGTTTGTTTTCTATATCTGTGCATCTGTTTCTGTTTTGTAAATAAATTGATTTATATTATTATTTTTTTAGATTCACACAGAAGTGATATTATCAGTACATGGTGTTTGTCTTTCTCTGACTTACTTCACTTAGTGTGATAATCTCTAGGTCCATCAGTGTTGCTGCAAATGACATTATTTCATTCTTTTATACAGCTGAGTGATATTCCACTGTGGGTGTATACACACATACCACATCTTGTTATTCATTCCTCTGTTGGTGGACACTTCAGTTCAGTTCAGTTCAGTCGCTCAGTCGTGTCTGACTCTTTGCGACCCCATGAATCGCAGCACGCCAGGCCTCCCTGTCCATCACCAGCTCCCGGAGTTCACCCAAACTCATGTCCATCGAGTAGGTGATGCCATCCAGCCATCTCATCCTCGGTCGTCCCCTTCTCCTCCTGCCCCCCAATCCCTCCCAGCATCAGAGTCTTTCCCAATGAGTCAACTCTTCGCATGAGGTGGCCAAAGTATTGGAGTTTCAGCCTCAGCATCAATCCTTCCAATGACACTTAGGTAACTGCTATTTCTTAGCTATTGTGAATAGTGCTAATATAAGCATTGTAGTGCGTGTATCTTTTGGAATTAGAATTTTCATCTTTTTCCAGATCTGTTCTCCAGAGTGGAATTGCAGGATCATGTAGCAAGTCTATTTTTTACTTTCTTAAGGAATCTCCATACTGTTCTCCATAATGACTATATCAACTTACATTCCCACCAATAGGGTAACAGAGTTCCCTTTTCTCCACACCCTCTCCAGCGTTTATTGTTTGTAGATTTTTTGATAATGGCTATTCTGACTGGTGTGAGGGGGTACCTCATTGTTGTTTTGATTTGCATTTTTGTAACAATTCCCCATGTGGAATACAGTCCACTGGGTTGCAAAGAGTCAAAACTGAGCATGCTCCCACACACTATTTTTCCGTGTGCCTGTTGGC
The DNA here is from genome assembly GCA_006410675.1 of Oreotragus oreotragus. Taxonomy (NCBI): domain Eukaryota; kingdom Metazoa; phylum Chordata; class Mammalia; order Artiodactyla; family Bovidae; genus Oreotragus; species Oreotragus oreotragus. The sequence goes on from SJYX01013196.1 coordinate 252,088, forward strand.
CATATGTATGTCTTCATTACCCTTGATTTTTTTTTTTTTTAAATTTAGAAGGCTTCACCTGTGGGTAAGTTTTCTCACACTGCTTCCTCTCTGTTTGTCCTTCTATTTTCCTTTGTGTGTCTGAGTTTCAGTTCTACATGTGTATCTTATCTTATATGCAATACCTGCTATGAAGTAGTATTGTCACTTGCTAGTAAATTTTTTTTAAAAAAATCTTTTTTCCTATGGATTCGGGAAAGGACCAGAGCTTGAAATTCAGGAAGCACCTAGAACCCAAGAATGTAGCCTGAATGGGGAAGCAGATGTAGCAGAATGGGGAACTTAGCTGGACTTAGCCCTCCCCTTCCTCTCCGAGCCCCGGTCCCACCTTGCTTTGTTTCCTCCTCCCAGCTCTCCTCCCTTATAGCTCCTTTTGGAGCCCATAATTTCTATAGAGCAACCACTTCCACTCCTCGATGCAGTGCAGATTCTGCCCCCTGCCCCAGGCAAAATCAAAGCTCTTTCTAAAATGCAAATGCAGATTAATTTTCACAGCAGGGGAGACAAAATTTAAGAAATTAATTAATTATGTTCTATTGATGTTTCTATTTTCAAGCATGACTATTTCTTCGATGATGTGGTCTTGAGGAAGCACTTGCTGAGACAGGCTCCTGTTTATGAAACAGAAGGCAGACCACGAGGACCGATTTTCTCTTCCTGATGACCTGAGAATGGCACGATATGTTACTTAAGGAGCACAAGACAAGAAATTTTAAAAACGACCATGAAGGTACAGGCGTATATTAAAATAGTTTTCTACTTGCTCTCCCGATTGTAGCTGTGCCAGAGTTTAATCTAAATTGTACACAAACAATCAATAANGTTACTTAAGGAGCACAAGACAAGAAATTTTAAAAACGACCATGAAGGTACAGGCGTATATTAAAATAGTTTTCTACTTGCTCTCCCGATTGTAGCTGTGCCAGAGTTTAATCTAAATTGTACACAAACAATCAATAATTACACCTCTTTGTGGCTACTGAAGTCACTGGCCTTGGTTTCCCTCTGTAGGACCACCAGTTGACTGTTTAGTCTAGGGGTGGGCATTGTGGTATTTTCTTGCAGAAGAAAAGGATCTCCTATTAAAGGCTGCATATTCTGGTTTCAGTTGCCTTCACTAGAAGTGACATGCATCTGATGGTTTGGATGGCTTAAGATCTTCAGCAAGACGGCTCTATGTACAGTTTTAGTCCCATCTGTCGTGAATATTCCTGTACCTAGAGGTAGGTTTGAAACAAAGAAAAGTATTTTGTCATTCACAGGTCCAGTGACACTCATTCTTTACTCTCTTGACCAGGTTTGTGTATCTGTATTATTTCTTTGGCTTCCTTGGTGGTTCAGTGGTAAAGAATCTCCCTGTGACACAGGAGCCTTGGGTTCGATCCCTGGGTTGGGAAGACCCCCTGGAGCAGGAAATANGTCCAGGATGCCCATACATGAGAACACTTGGGTCCCTTCTCTGTAAATGCTCTCTTTGTTCCCATCAGGTTTATTCCCTGCTTTTTCTGCTCTTTCCCATGCCCTAATTTTAGTCTCATTATGCTTGTGGGGCTTGTGTTTAGTTGCTAAACCGTGGCCCTTTTCACATTCCTCTCAAGACAGGTGAACATATCAAGTGTCTGCATGAGTCGCCTCCAGGTGAGGCCACCAGTTTCCCCATAGAACAGTCCATGGCTGGGTCTCATTTCCCCATCTTTGCTCCTGGACCCTGAATCATCATGGCCAAAGCTTGGTCTGCTCTCTGCAGTCTCAGCGCCCCAGTTTGAGATCTCAGCGACTTGTGGGAAGTTCCTCCTCCTCAACCCATCCAGCTGGATCTCCAGCACTCCTCTGCCCATCTTTGCTGTGGAGGTTCATTTCCTTCCTTTTTTTTGGGTGGGGGGGAAGTAAAACCACATTTATTCACAGGGAACATAGTATGTTGCCCTTGAGGAAATTGTTCTTAAAACATTTTACAAAATTAACTGTATTTGATTAACACTATTCTGTTAGTTTCTGGTGTACAGCTTCAGATTCTTTTCTTTTATAGGTTATTATAAGATATTATTGTTCTCTGTGCTATACAGTAAATCCTCATTGTTCATCTATTTTATATACAGAGGCATGTGTCTGTTACTCCTGTACTCCTAATCTGTCCCTCTCTTCCTCTTCCCCCTGTGGCAACCTTAGGTTTGTTTTCTATATCTGTGAGTCTGTTTCTGTTTTGTAAATAAATTGATTTATATTATTATTGTTTTAGATTCACACAGAAGTGATATTATCAGTGCATGCTGTTTGTCTTTCTCTGACTTACTTCACTTAGTGTGATAATCTCTAGGTCCATCAGTGTTGCTGCAAATGACATTATTTCATTCTTTTACACAGCTGAGTGATATTCCACTGTGGGTGTATACACACATACCACATCTTGTTACTCATTCCTCTGTTGGTGGACACTTCAGTTCAGTTCAATTCAGTCACTCAGTCGTGTCCGACTTTTTGTGACTGCATGAATGGCAGCACGCCAGGCCTCCCTGTCCATCACCAGCTCCCGGAGTTCACCCAAACTCATGTCCATCGAGGAGGTGATGCCATCCAGCCATCTCATCCTCGGTCGTCCCCTTCTCCTCCTGCCCCCAATCCCTCCCAGCATCAGAGTCTTTCCCAATGAGTCAACTCTTCGCATGAGGTGGCCAAAGTATTGGAGTTTCAGCCTCAGCATCAATCCTTCCAATGACACTTAGGTAACTACTATTCCTTAGCTATTGTGAATAGTGCTAATATAAGCATTGTGGTGCGTGTATCTTTTGGAATTAGAATTTTCATCTTTTTCCAGATCTGTTCTCCAGAGTGGGATTGCAGGATCATGTAGCAAGTCTATTTTTTACTTTCTTAAGGAATCTCCATACTGTTCTCCATAATGACTATATCAACTTACATTCCCACCAATAGGGTAACAGAGTTCTCTTTTCTCCACACCCTCTCCAGCGTTTATTGTTTGTAGATTTTTTGATAATGGCTATTCTGACTGATGTGAGGGGGTACCTCACTGTTGTTTTGATTTGCATTTCTGTAACAATTCCCCATGTGGAATACAGTCCACTGGGTTGCAAAGAGTCAAAACTGAGCATGCTCACACACACTATTTTTCCGTGTGCCTGTTGGCCGTATGTATGTCTTCATTACCCTTGATTTTTTTTTTTTTTTTAAGTTAGAAGGCTTTGCCTGTGGGCAAGTTTTCTCACACTGCTTCCTCTCTGTTTGTCCTTCTATTTTCCTTTGTGTGTCTGAGTCTCAGTTCTACATGTGTATCTTATCTTATATGAAATACCTGCTTTGAAGTAGTATTGTCACTTGCTAGTAAATTTTTTTTTTTTAAATCTTTTTTCCTTTGGATTCGGGAAAGGACCAGAGCTTGAAATTCAGGAAGCACCTAGAACCCAAGAATGTAGCCTGAATGGTCCTTTTCTCCACACCCTCTCCAGCGTTTATTGTTTGTAGATTTTTTGATAATGGCTATTCTGACTGGTGTGAGGGGGTACCTCATTGTTGTTTTGATTTGCATTTTTGTAACAATTCCCCATGTGGAATACAGTCCACTGGGTTGCAAAGAGTCAAAACTGAGCATGCTCCCACACACTATTTTTCCGTGTGCCTGTTGGCCATATGTATGTCTTCATTACCCTTGATTTTTTTTTTTTTTAAATTTAGAAGGCTTCACCTGTGGGTAAGTTTTCTCACACTGCTTCCTCTCTGTTTGTCCTTCTATTTTCCTTTGTGTGTCTGAGTTTCAGTTCTACATGTGTATCTTATCTTATATGCAATACCTGCTATGAAGTAGTATTGTCACTTGCTAGTAAATTTTTTTTAAAAAAATCTTTTTTCCTATGGATTCGGGAAAGGACCAGAGCTTGAAATTCAGGAAGCACCTAGAACCCAAGAATGTAGCCTGAATGGGGAAGCAGATGTAGCAGAATGGGGAACTTAGCTGGACTTAGCCCTCCCCTTCCTCTCCGAGCCCCGGTCCCACCTTGCTTTGTTTCCTCCTCCCAGCTCTNTGGACCACCAGGGAAGTCCCTTCACAGATCACTTTTTGGAAAACTAAACTCTTTTTTTTTTGGCCTAGGAGATTGAGTCTAGAATTCAAGGCCTTCCTTTACTTCACTGTGACCTCCAACCAATGGCACCATCTTCCCTCCCCTTCCCCACAGCAGGCCACTGCCAGAGCCACAGCCCTTCTCTCAGACATCGCCCCTCCTCCCCTAAGTGCACGCATCCTCCCTGCGCCGATGATCCCGCTTCTTCTGTGGGGGCCACTTCAATGTTCCGCTCCTGCCTGTCTCCACAAAGGGCTCTTTACATCCAGCCATCCATACTCACTCACCCTTTCAAGAATCTCGGCCTGTGTTGCTGTTCTGATGTAATTTACAAACATTTGCAGGAAAGTACCACAGCATAAGCTCCTTTGGAGCAGAGATTTCCGTGTGTTTTGATAATGGCTGGCAAAAGGGCCTGGCAAATCACAGAAGCTCAATAAATAGATCTTGAATTTCTACGGTAGCATCACAGAACACAAGCACCTTAAATATTTTAAGGGCAAGAGAGAGAAGAGAGCAGGGCTGGACATAAAAATTAAAAATATACACAAATATGGGACTTCCCTGGAGGTCCAGTGGTTAAGACTTCACCTTCCAAGCACGAAGTGTGGGTTCGATCCCCAGTTGGGGAGCTAAACCAAAAACCAAGACATAAAACAGAAGCAGTATTGTAATAGATTCAATAAAGACTTTAAAAATGGTCCAAATAAAAAATCCTTAAAAAATATATACAGAGAGAACTGCCATCATCATTTGCAGGGGCTTCATGCCAAATAAATTAAAACATTAAATACTTATTTAAGCAGGGAGGCCATAGCCTAAAACATAAGGGAAGAAATTCTTTCCCATCAGAATTTAATGCCTCAGATAAATAAAAACTATCTTAAAGACCAGGAAATAAATCAAGTAATACAAGCCACAAATAATAGAAAATGACTTTGGGAAAGTGGTCTGTTTCGGTCCAAATGCAGACGAAAGTGATAGAAATGGGATTTCTCACTCTACGGAGTTGAACTGGTTCCATTTGCATCAAACAACAGGACCCCAAACATATTGGCAAAAGTAAAATATCTATAATTAGCTGTTAGTGTTCATAACCAGGAAAGTGAGTAGAAGGAAGGCCTGGGGTACAGCAACTCCTGCCACACAGACCACATCCACACGAGGTGGCCAGCTCAGGAGAGCTCAACGTTGGGGCGCCGGGCAAAACACATCCGGCCAATTCGACCGAAAGGCCAGCTCAAATCTCGGCTCAGTCCAGCAATGTCTCCAGGTTGCGTTCTTCAGAATACCTGTGACCACACAGGTCCTCTGTTCGCAGGAGGTCAGCCTAAGATCAGCAGAAAGGCCCGCACAGAGGCCAGAGCCAGGCTTACGGTCTGAGTCCGGAAGCTTGAGGCCACTGGGAAAGGTGAGCTGGGAGAGAAAGCTGAAGGTGGAGGTCCAGTAGGAAGCAGCATCTCATCTGAGGAGCTGAGACCCCCCTATGAGTCCACAACTCTAAGGACTATTTACGCTTTGTAGGTAGGAGATAGATGGGCCCCTGGGCCAGACAGCTGGTGTTTGCCAAGTGGAGTAAAACTGAAGCTTTGCTCTCACCCAGACACTCCAAGGACAAAGCTAGTGGCAGAAGCTTAGCTCTGCTGATGTGAAGAGATCAGATGACCACCCCTGAGGTCAAGGAAGTCTTTCCTATTTCCACATGTGCAGGAAGGCTCCTTCGAGGTCAAAAAGGGAGAGGGTGCCAATGCTTAATAAAGTGTGGACATGCACTGGGAGACCTACGTGGGATCCACCTTGAGTGGTGGGGTCCACCTTAGCAAGAAGTTGTACACCGATGTTGGGTAGGGTCCTAGGACCAGTCAGGTGTGAAGAAAGAAACAAGGAAACTGGCCAAAGTTACTTGGTCAAAGAGGCAAACAAGACCCAGAAGGA
>SJYX01013196.1:258162-290036 GCA_006410675.1 Oreotragus oreotragus
AAATATGGGACTTCCCTGGAGGTCCAGTGGTTAAGACTTCACCTTCCAAGCACGAAGTGTGGGTTCGATCCCCAGTTGGGGAGCTAAACCAAAAACCAAGACATAAAACAGAAGCAGTATTGTAATAGATTCAATAAAGACTTTAAAAATGGTCCAAATAAAAAATCCTTAAAAAATATATACAGAGAGAACTGCCATCATCATTTGCAGGGGCTTCATGCCAAATAAATTAAAACATTAAATACTTATTTAAGCAGGGAGGCCATAGCCTAAAACATAAGGGAAGAAATTCTTTCCCATCAGAATTTAATGCCTCAGATAAATAAAAACTATCTTAAAGACCAGGAAATAAATCAAGTAATACAAGCCACAAATAATAGAAAATGACTTTGGGAAAGTGGTCTGTTTCGGTCCAAATGCAGACGAAAGTGATAGAAATGGGATTTCTCACTCTACGGAGTTGAACTGGTTCCATTTGCATCAAACAACAGGACCCCAAACATATTGGCAAAAGTAAAATATCTATAATTAGCTGTTAGTGTTCATAACCAGGAAAGTGAGTAGAAGGAAGGCCTGGGGTACAGCAACTCCTGCCACACAGACCACATCCACACGAGGTGGCCAGCTCAGGAGAGCTCAATGTTGGGGCGCCGTGCAAAACACATCAGGCCAATTCGACTGAAAGGCCAGCTCAAATCTCGGCTCAGTCCAGCAATGTCTCCAGGTTGCGTTCTTCAGAATACCTGTGACCACATAGGTCCTCTGTTCGCAGGAGGTCAGCCTAAGATCAGCAGAAAGGCCCGCACAGAGGCCAGAGCCAGGCTTACGGTCTGAGTCCGGAAGCTTGAGGCCACTGGGAAAGGTGAGCTGGGAGAGAAAGCTGAAGGTGGAGGTCCAGTAGGAAGCAGCATCTCATCTGAGGAGCTGAGACCCCCCTGTGAGTCCACAATTCTAAGGACTATTTACGCTTTGTAGGTAGGAGATAGATGGGCCCCTGGGCCAGACAGCTGGTGTTTGCCAAGTGGAGTAAAACTGAAGCTTTGCTCTCACCCAGACACTCCAAGGACAAAGCTAGTGGCAGAAGCGTAGCTCTGCTGATGTGAAGAGATCAGATGACCACCCCTGAGGTCAAGAAGTCTTTCCTATTTCCACATGTGCAGGAAGGCTCCTTCGAGGTCAAAAAGGGAGAGGGTGCCAATGCTTAATAAAGTGTGGACATGCACTGGGAGACCTACGTGGGATCCACCTTGAGTGGTGGGGTCCACCTTAGCAAGAAGTTGTACACCGATGTTGGGTAGGGTCCTAGGACCAGTCAGGTGTGAAGAAAGAAACAAGGAAACTGGCCAAAGGTACTTGGTCAAAGAGGCAAACAAGACCCAGAAGGATTGTCCTAAATGAGGCGTTTAAATCACCTCCTCACCGTGCTTCTCCTCGTTAGGAAGGATGCCCATACCCTAGCTCTCTGGATGTGTATTTCCACCCTGCTTCTGACTTATGACACCATACCCAAACCCTTTCTCTGATTTTTGCCTCCTGGAAACACTCTTGTCTTCAATGGGGGGATAAGAGCCAGGGCCACTTTGCGTCTAGCCTCCAGACACTGGTGGTCTCACAGTTCGGATTCCTGGTTTTCATCCAGGCAACCCAGGCTCAATATCAATTCCTGGGCAGGGAAATAAGATCTCTCTTAGTGGTCTTTAGGACCACTCACTGCCGCCTCTGCAAGAACACTTTCAGAGCAGAGATTGGCAAGTGTACCCTGGAAGAGACCAGACGGTACCCAGTTAAGGTTCTTCCGTCCACGTGGTCTCTGTCACAACCACCCCTGCTGCTGGATCACAAATGGAGCTGAAGACAAGGACCTGGACATGAACCCATGTGTTTATGTTCCAAAAACACGGCGCTCACAAAGCTGTCTGCAGGCTGGATCTGGCTCACAGGCCACATTTGCAGACGCTGCTCGAGAGCCTTCTACACAATTTGGCTTCTGATTTTCAGCCATTCCTCCCCCATGGTACTGACCATAAAATCCTCAGGACAAAAAGGGCCAACAACTGTCTTCAGGGACCCATGCAAGGGGTGACAGTGAGAATGAGGCCGAGATTCATTAACACGTGTGCCAACCACCGTACTCAGCCTTTCACATCTGATGGGTCCATTCACGCCCACGAGAACCCCTTGAGCTGGGTACTTTTATTCTCTCCAAGTTACAGATGAGGACACTGAGGTCTGGAGGCTGAAAAACCAACCCAGAGTCATGCCTGAGGGCTGGAGCTGGGGTTAGAATCCAGGAATCTATAACCTGGGCAGACAGGGCCCACATCATGCCACTCAGCCTTGGGCGAAAGGCCATGACCACCATAAAAGGAAAGCAGGAGTAGCAGAGGCCTGAGAGGTGTCTTCATAGCAGAGGGGTAACCGGGTCCCCACACTGAGTTATACACAGGGACAATAGTGAAGGCTAAACAGCATAGCGTATGCTGAGCATCGGGCACGTAGCAGACACTCAACAAACAGGAGAGGTTATTATTACCGATAAAGCGGCTCTCCACGTGCAACTAGTGGTAAAGAACCCGCCTGCCAGTACAGGAGACATAAAGAGACACGGGTTCAGTCCTTAGTCAGGAAGATCCCCTGAAGAAGGGCACGGCAACCCGCTCCAGTATCCTTGCCTGGAGAATCCCACGGACAGAGGAGCCTGGCAGGATGCAGTCCATGGGGTCAGAAAGAGTCAGACACAACTGAAGCAACTCAGCACGCACGCAGAAGATACCAGCTTCAAGAGAAAGAATACGCCTTCCACTTGGAGGTCTGGCTGTCACTACCCATCTCAACCCAGCAGTCAACCTTAGCACCAGGAGCAGGGGACAACCAGGCATTTTATTTTATTAATACTGTGGATGTCACTTTTATTTTTATTTACTTTTTTTGGATGTGTTGACAAGCAGGATCTTAGTCCCCCCACCAGGGATTGAACCAGTGGTCCCTGCAGTAGCAGCATGGAGCCTTACCCACTGGACCACCAGGGAAGTCCAACCAGACGTTTTAATATGAAGCACTTAAAAGAGTGGGGCTTCCCAGGTGGCACTAGTGGTAAAGAACCCTCCTGCTAATGCAGGAGACGCAAAAGACATGGGTTCAATCCCTAGGTTGGGAAGATCCCCTGGAGGAGCAAATGGCAACGCAGTCTAGTAGTCTTGCCTGGGAAATCCCAAGGACAGAGGAGCCTGACGGGCTACAGTCTATAGGGTCACAAAGATGAGACACGACTGAAGCAGCTTAGCATGCATTTAGAAGAGTGCCTTACCAGTGACCTAACATAAACAAAATGTAAATCTGGTCAAGAAAAACACTAATGTTCAATGAGAGGACAAGTTAGATCAAACCAAAAGGAATAACTAGACAAATTCTGAATAGAGAACATTCTGTGGAAGGTTCCTACCTCTGCAAAGAGTCGAAAACCTCTTCAAAAGTCAACATCAGTAGCAAAAAGTGGGGGGATTATGCTAGATTACAAGAGACCGGTAGGCTTATGTCGATTGCAACATTATTCACAATAGCTAAAATGTGTAAGCAACCTAAGCGTCCGCCAACAGATGAACGGACAAGNTGCAAAGAGTCGAAAACCTCTTCAAAAGTCAACATCAGTAGCAAAAAGTGGGGGGATTATGCTAGATTACAAGAGACTGGTAGGCTTATGTCAATTGCAACATTATTCACAATAGCTAAAATGTGTAAGCAACCTAAGCGTCCGCCAACAGATGAACGGACAAGCAATACTTACAATGGAAGCAATATTTACAGTATATATTTACAATGGGTGATTATTTCAGCTTTTAAAAGGAAGGAAAGGGCTTCCTTGGTAGTCCAGTGGTTACAAAGCTGCCTGCCAATGCAGGGGACAGAGGCTCAACCGCTGGTTCAGGAAGATTCCACAAGCCGCTGGTCAGCTATGGCCATGCGTCACAACTACTGGAGCCCGCGTGCCGAGAGTCCAGGCTCCGTAGCGGAGAAGCCGCCACAGTGAGAAGGCCATGCACCCGGCGAACAGCACCCCCACTTACCCAAGCAGAGAGGCCTGAGTGCAGCAACTGAGACCCAGCACCGCCAAAACTAATAAACAAACACACCTTTAAAAAACAGAAGGGAATTCTAAACTACAGTTCAACAGTACGTGAAGGGAAATAATTCAGAGGCAAAAGAACAAACACTGTGTAATTCCATTTACATGGGCTATCTAGAGTATTCAAATCATAGAGACAGAAAGTAGAACAGTAGTTGCCAGGAGCTAGGAGAAGGAATAGAGAGTTATTGTTTAATGGGCTCAGAGTTTCCGTTTTTCAAGATGAAGAGAGTTCTGGAGATGGATAATGGTGATGGTTACACAACAACATACATGTACTTCATGTCGCTGAACTGTACACTTAGGAATATTAAAGATGGTAAGTTCCGTGTTACATGTATTTTATCACAACAAAAAGAACTGGAAAAAAAGAGACTGAAAGTCCTATAACAAATGAAATGCAAGATATTTAATCGGTTTGTGGCTGTTTAGAAAGGAGACAGAGAGTTCTAGAGATGGAGCTAATGATGGAGCTAGCGATGCCCAATGGAGATATTTTGGCAACACTTGGAGAAATTTGATAATGTAGCAGGCATGAGTTGAAATGAGGGGATATTATCAGGAGTGATAATAAGGTTGTGATTTCATGGTAAATGATCATACCTCATAGAGAGGCATAACAAAGTACTAAGGTGTGAAGTATCTTCATTTCTATAGTTATAAGTGGTTAAAAAAATGCACATTCATATGCTTGCATGTGTATATATGTTGTTGTTTAGTCACTAAGTCATGTCCAACTCTCTGCTATCCCGTGGACTGCAGAACACCAGGCTTCCCTGTCCTTCACTATCTCCCAGAGTTTGCTCAAACTCACACCCATTGAGTTGGTGATGCCATCCAACCATCTCGTCCTCTGTCCTCTGTGTGTATATATATGTGTGTATATATGAAACAAATATGCCAAATGTTAATAACTGTTCAGTCCTAGATAGTGAATACATGAGTGTGTTCACTGTACTATAATTTCTAATTTTGTTTCGTTTGAGAATTTACAATATAGAATTAAAAATGAATGTGGGGTAAAAAATGCCCACTTATCTCCCAGGGTTATATAAGGCTTAAATGACATAAACCATGACAACACTTTGTAACCCATTAAACATTCCACACCAGTAAGACGGTGGCATTATATTCATTTTTTGGCGTTGGTAATAAAACCGAGACCTATGGTAAATAAATGATTCCCCAACTAGGCCTCTTTCAATAAATATAAATCTATTCTCAGTAAGTCCAGTGAAACACTTTTTGAATAAGGTACACGCAATTTTGTACTAAGGTTTTGAAAAATGTCTATCTGATGAAGAAGTGAACATTAATTAGACTGTCTGTTCCCACTGGCACGGAGCAGTCTGTAATTTTGTGGGGGTTGTTACAGCAGAGTTATTATATAATGGCCCTTGTTTGTGAGTGGCTGGCTGTTCAGACAGAGAATGCAGTCAAGGGATGAGCACGCAGGTAGCAACACGCTGGGAGCCAGGACCCTGTGATCGGCTGGGGAACAGACAACAGCTCATTTCCAAAAGCTCGCCTCACCTGTAAAGGGCAACCTGCACTCATGGGAAGGAGGACACAGATAACACAGTTCTCTGGTCTAATGAAGTCATGCTCAACCTTCATGACCTTTTTCTGCAGTTAAAAAAATTTAAAAAAAGAACAGCCATGTTCTCTCACAAAGAGTAATGTGTTACAGTGACAGGAAAACATCAAACCTACTTAAGCACTCGATTCAGCTGAAGTTTCTTGAGGTGTCATCTGAGAAAAGAGAAGGGATTTCAGAGCAAATGAAAACTGAGAGACCCAGGATCAAACACCCCTTCTGTCCATATGGGCCAGTCATTCAAATTCCCTGAGTCCTGGTATCCTTGGTTGTTAAATAGAAAGAACAGTATTTACCACACCAGGTGTCATGAGAGTCAAATCTAGCCATGTCCACACTTCCTGACGCATGTAAGACTCTCACAAAATGTCTGTTCCATTCCCCTCAGTGACCATCCCCTCTAATCTCCTTATTCCATTTCACTGTGAAGAGTGAAATAGGTAAGACATGAGAGGGACTTTTCTGGTGGTCCGGTGGCTAAGACTCCGCCCTGCCAATACAGAGGACCCAGATTTGATCCCTGGCTGGAGAACTAGATCTCGCATGCTGCAACTAAGATAGAAGATCCACAACTAAGAGCCGTTCTGAACGCAGGTCAAGAAGCAACAGTTAAAACTGGACATGGAACAACAGACTGGTTCCAAATTGGGAAAGGAGTACGTCAAGGCTGTATATTGTCACCTTGCTTATTTAACTTATATGCAGAGTACATCATGCAAAATGCCAGGCTGGATGAAGCACAAGCTGGAATAAAGATTGCCAGGAGAAATATCAATAACCTAAGATATGCAAATGACACCATCTTACCGCAGAAAGCGAAGAGGAACTAAAGAGCCTCTTGATGAAAGTGAAAGAGAAGAGTGAAAAAGCTGGCTTAAAACTCAACATTCAAAAAACAAAGATCATGGCATCCTGTCCCAACACTCCAGGACAAATAGATGGGGAAACAATGAAAACAGTGACAGACTTTATTTTCTTGGGCTTCAAAGTCACTGCAGTTGGTGGCTGCAGCCATGAAATTAAAAAAATGCTTGCTCTTTAGAAGAAAAAAGCAGAGACATGACTTTACTAAGGTCCATCTAGTCAAAGCTATGGTTTTTCCAGTAGTCATATATGGATGTGAGAGTTGGACCATGAAGAATACTCAGCACTGAAGAATGGATGCTTTTGAACTGTGTGTTGGAGAAGACTCTTGAAAGTCTCTTGGACTGCAAAGAGATCAAACTAGTCAATCCTAAAGGAAATCAGTCCTGAATATTCATTGGAAGGACTGATGCTGAAGCTGAAGCTCCAATAATTTGGCCATCTGATGTGAAGAACTGACTCACTGGAAAAGATCCTGATGCTGGGAAGGATTGAAGGAAGGAGGAGAAGGGGACAAGAGAGGATGAGATGCTTGGATGGCATCACTGACTCTATGTACATGAGTTTGAGCAAGCTCTAGGACTTGGTGATGGACAGGGAAGCCTGGCATGCTACAGTCCATGGGGTTGCAAAGAGTTGAACATGACTGAGTGACTGAACTGACCGAAAGTATTTTTACTTTATTAATAAGTAAAATAAAGTCATGAGAAATCTGAATTTATATCAGCAAAACAAAGCTGTAAACAACTCTTCATACAGAAATAAGGGGATGAAATAGAACAAAACACAATGGATCAGTGGTAAAGGTAGATTTACCTGCAATGTAAAAGATACAGGTTCAATCCCTGGGTTGGAAAGATCCCCTGGAGAAGGGAATGGCATCCCAGTCCAGTATTCTTGCCTGGAAAATCCCATGGCCAGAGGAGCCTGGTGAGTGGGGCTACAAGAGAGTCAGACATGATGGAGCAACTAGACCACCACCACCATTCAACCTCTGAAAATACTTCTCCATTAAAACGGTACAAACTTCCACACAAACTCTCACTCTTCTGAAACTTAACCAAAAAAAGGGGGGGGGATTAGAAATAAAATAATTACCAGTCAAGAAACAAATAAGAGAATGAACCCACCCCAGTGTCATAAAACCAAATACTGCCTCCCAAGAAAAGTGAAGAAAATTCCTAAGAGCAGAACAGGCTCATAAGTCTGTATCCACCACCCTCGGGAAAATGAACCAGCGAATAAATTGATGTCTGAGAGCTGTCATTAGGAGAAGGCAATGGCAACCCACTCCAGTACTCTTGCCTGGAAAATCCATGGACGGAGGAACCTGGGTGGCTGCAGTCCATGGGGTCGCACAGAGTCGGACACGACTGAAGTGACTTAGCAGTAGCAGCTGTCATTAATACCGCATATCCGGAGAAAAGTGAGAGCATCCACATGGGAGGAAAGGCTGAGGAGGAGCTGTGAGCCATGCGGCTGCTTATCCCTGCGGGAAGGAAGGGAAGGCTCCAGGAGTGAAAGCCAGGCCACGGAATACCGCCCATGGATACGCAGGGGGTGCCCCCACACAGGAGGACGGAGCCCCTTAAAGGACCTTTGAAAGATCCCCGGAGCAAGAGCCACCAAGCCCACGTCCTCTGGCCAGAGCTAGTCCACACCCTGTGCGCCGCCTGCTACAGCTCAGCTCGTCCTGGCTGCTCGGTGTCTTCCGGCCACAGAAAGCATCAGCAGAAACAACAGCCTTCAGACTCTGCCTGGGCGGTCAGGAGGGAAGCAAAGAGAAGCTTCAGATGGAGAAATGACCCACACCCAGAACAACAAAGATCTGGGCAGACTCACTCCGGCAAGAGCTAAGTGGGGAAAAAGCCAACGAAAGGGCATGGCAGCTGTCAACACAGACTCCTGAAGGAAAGGAAAAAAGGAAACACTGAACGAGAGACAAAGCAGCCGCGGGACTTCCCTGGAGGTCCAGTGGTTAAGACTTCACTGTCCAGTCCAGGGCTGGGGGATCCACCCCCGGTGGGAAAGCTAACAACCCACGAGCCTCAGGGCCAAAACACCAAAACACAAGTGATATTGAAACTAATTCAGTAAAACTTTCAAAATGATCCACCTTAAAAAAAAAAAAACTTAAAAAAAAGTATTCAGCCTAAAAGAAAACATAACCCAAGAAGAGGATTCCCCTTAAAGGATCTTTGAAACATAAAAACTTTATGTGACTATGAGTTCAATACACTGAAAAGTCAAAGCAATATTAACAAACACAAACAAAGAGGAACAAGACTGTAGACCTAAATAAATAAATTGGAGATTAAAATAAACACTAGAGATCAACATATAAAATAAAATCTGTATAGAACAAAGGAAAGGTGACTTCGAACCAACATGTTGACTAGAGGGAAGCGAGACATCAACACAGTAAACATAGGCCTAAAATCAGAGATTAAAATAATCAAAGGAAAACAAATAACTAAGGAGTTCAAAGACAATCCAACATAGAGAACTGACATGGTTATAGCAAGGAACTCACCATGCAGAACCAAGAAAGTATAAAAGGCAGCAAAAGAAGAATGCCCTGAAATTAATAAAGAATGGACTCTGTGAACTGAATGAAAACATCAACTTCCAGAAACGTATAGTGCACGTTATGCACCAGTAACATATACGGTGACTAAGTTGTATGTCCAGGATTAAAAAAGAATTGCCCAGGCATCTCATCTATAAGCAAACAATCTATAAAGGAGAAAAACTTAGACTGGCCACGGACTCCTCTACAGCAACGTTCCAGGGCAGAAAACAGTGGCCTCTTTCCAGGTTTAACTCTATCTCCTGTTAATTTCTTTAAATTGTGTTTATTTGTTTCTGGTTGCCTCGGGTCTCCATTGCTGTCTGGGCTTCTCTCTAATTGCAGCGAGTGAGCCTCCTCTCTAGTTGTGGTGCTGGGGCTTCCCCTCGCGGTGGGCTCCCTTGTTCTGGAGCGTGGACTCCGGGGCATGCAGGCTTCAGCAGTAGGTGGACTTAGTTGTGGCTCTCAGGCTTAGTTACTCCACAGCATGTGGAATCTTCCCAGATCAGGGATCAAACCCGCGTTTCCTGCATTGGCAGGAGGATACTTTACCACTGAATCACCACGGAAGCCCTACATCTTCTATTAAACTTGACTGAAATTAAACTTTTCATTTTAAGAACATACATCTTATAAAGTATGTCCAGCCAGCCTGCCATTTCTCCATGTAAGCACAGAAGAACTCTGTAATGGTATGCTGCTGCTGCTAATTATAAGGGAAAGCATCATCACTCAGTTGTGTCTGACTCTGCGACCCCATGGACTGTAGCCCACCAGGCTCCTCTGTCCATGGGATTCTCCAGGCAAGCATACTGGAGTGGGTTGCCAGGCTCTCCTCCAGGGGGTCTTCCCTATCCAGGGATCGAACCTGGGTCTCCCACCTTGTAGGGGGAATCACTCTAAACTCCTCCTAGAATTCATACCTTGATCCATGCTAGAGGAACCTCTCTACCTTCAGAAGTCACTGAGAAAAAAACCACCTGTTCTTCCAACTTACTCACTCAGTCCTCCCCAAAGGGGGCTGGAGTGACTTACCAAATCAGTAAGGCTGAGAAAGAAACCTACCAAGCTTGCCTGATCTCTTTCTCTCCTCTGTGAATAGTCCTCAGGACAGACACATTCTTTGCTCCTGCGGGAGCCAAGTTGACTGGGTTTGCCTCTGCAGGGACACACAGCTTGTCACTCTGACTTGAAGCAAAGTAGCAAGAAGCCTGAATCTGTCCATAAACTAAGTTTTCCAGCCCCAACTCCAAATGTTTCCATATAAATTCCAAGACACTACTTTTATACTCCTGTAGTTGATGTTAGGTCTACCACCCAATTGATTAATTGGTGAAAAAAGGAAGTAGAAAGGTGATTATCACTCTCAAACCCTGACATCCATCATGATTATTTCTGAATGGTAGGATTTGGAGTTCCTTAAGTGAAGAGGAACTAAAAAGCCTCTTGATGAAAGGGAAAGAGGAGAGTGAAAAAGTTGGCTTAAAGCTCAACATTCAGAAAACGAAGATCATGGCATCTGGTCCCATCACTTCATGGCAAATAGACAGGGAAACAGTGGAAACAGTGTCAGACTTTATTTTTCTGGGCTCAATCACTGCAGATAGTGACTGCAGCCATTAAATTAAAAGACACTTACTCCTTGGAAGGAAAAGTTATGACCAACCTAGATAGCATATTGGAAAGCAGAGATATTACTTTGCCAACAAAGGTTCGTCTAGTCAAGGCGATGGTTTTTCCAGTGGTCATGTATGGATGTGAGAGTTGGACTGTGAAGAAGGCTGAGCACAGAAGAATTGATGCTTTTGAACTGTGGTGTTGGAGAAGACTCTTGAGAGTCCCTTGGACTGCAAGGAGATCCAACCAGTCCATCCTAAAGGAGATCAGTCCTGGGTGTTCATTGGAAGGACTGATGCTGAGGCTGAAACTCCAATCCTTTGGCCACCTCATGCGAAGAGTTGACTCATTGGAAAAGACCCTGATGCTGGGAGGGATTGGGGGCAGGAGGAGAAGGGAACGACCAAGGATGAGATGGCTGGATGGCATCACTGACTCGATGGACGTGAGTTTGAGTGAACTCCGGGAGATGGTGATGGACAGGGAGGCCTGGCGTGCTGTGATTAATGGGATCGCAAAGAGTTGGACACAACTGAGCAACTGAACTGAACTGAAACTATCTTTATTCAAAGTTTTCTTCATTTTAAAATTCTTCATAATGAACATATATTATTTTTACAAAAACAGGAAGGTCATTTTTCTTTCTTATTCTCTTATTTTGGTCCAGTTATGTTGAGATAAAATTGACATACAACTGTGTTTAAGTGTAAAGCGCACATAGTGATTTGACTTATATATGTCGTGAAATGATGACCACAATAAGTTTAGTGAACATCCATCTTCTCATACAGATAAAAACTAAAGAAATAGGAGAAAAACATTTCTTTCCTTATGATGAAAACTCTTAGGATTTCGTCTCCTAACAGCCGTCGTGTGTAACAGACAGCAGTGTTAATTACATTTATCATGTTGTGCAAAACATCCCTACTACTCATTCAACATAACTGGAAGTTTGAGCAGTTTGACTATTTTCACCCATTTCTCCCTCCCACATCCCTGCCTCTGGTAACCACAAATCTGATCTCCTTTTCTATGAGTTTGCTTTTAACGTATAATTGACCTACAACCCTATGTAACTTCCCAGGGTACAAGGTAGTGATTTGATGTTCTTTCTATACATTTCAAAATGACCATCTTGATAAGTCTAGTTACCATAAGGTCATTTTCCTTTAAAACCAGGACTCCAGAGAAGAACATCTAATGTAACAGAAAGTGGTCACAATGGTTTAGGGGAAAGAGCAGGTTCCAAACAGAATGTGTATGTGATATGATTTTATTATAAAAATAATTAACAAGAGCAACATACTGCAGAGAGGTGCTGGCTAGGCACTTTGAATAGATTACCTCATTTGGTAGCCTCAAGCTCATCTGAAGTATTTATATTCACCACCACATCCTCAAAGCCGTGGAAGAATGTGGGTGGGTAGACCCAGGGAGACTGAAAATTCGCCCAGCAAAGAGTCAACAGTGTGACTCCAGGTCACAGCATCACGGATGATGTTCACTTCTTGTTCACTTTGTAATGCATCTATAATTACTTGTATTTTCCAAAATTTTAACACACATATTCCTTGCGTAATAAGTAAGACAATAAGGTCTTTGTGTTAAGAAAAAAAAGCCACCAGCATGAACTTGAAGTTCAAGTTAATGGTAAAGCCAAGCAATGTGGCCACAGAGGGCTTTGAAACATCTCAGCCCATGTTGGAATCAGCCGTGTGGGGCAACAGGTGTGAGTCCACAGGCCAGGGAGGTATTCCAGCCAGACTCCACACACCCTCCACAATAGTCTTTGAAGCTGAAGGGCAAACATGCTCAGTAAATCCACCAGCCTCCAAGTCCCCACGTCACGGAGCCTCATCCCACTAACCAGCCCTGCTCCCAGGATATCTTCTTTTTGGACTCTCCCAGGTCCTAACCCCTGGGATGTGCGAATGTGACTTTATTAGGAAACAAAGTCTTAGCAGATGTAATGATGACTGTTCCAAGGACGAGTGCCCCCCCACCCCACCCCAGCCCCACTCAGCCCCAGCAGCTTGCCAAGTTCTTCTCAAGGAGAGCAGGAGGGGAAGTTTGAATGGCCTCCATCCAATTTTTAAACTGAAAACCACACGCCCACTTTTTGCTTGGAGACGTTTCCTGTGTGTGAACACAGTTTGTTCTGTTACCAGCTTTAAAGTTATCCAGAACTGATATATCCAAGGCCAAGCTAAAGTGTTTTTCTTTTTTTTTTTTTTTAAAGTCCAATAGGAGAGGACCTTTCCTAATGCTGGCTCATCTTGCAGAAATCTCATTTGGAGATAACTCAAGAGAGAGGATGAAGACAGAGGTGTCATTGTGTGTGGATGGCACTGCCCCCGTCCCCCTGAACACAGCGCTCTGGGACCCAGGGCAGCCTCCTGCCCCTCAGCTATATCATGCCACACAGCCATGCCTGCTCCTAGCCCCATCTGAGGATGTGGCCTCTTCCACACGCTCAAAGTCTCGCTTCTAGCAGCATTTTCAGGCACTACTTCAAAGTCGGGTGCGGGGAGGACAGAAGACTGGCCAAGAGAGGCACCAACAGCCCCCGCACGCTGGCTGGAGTGAGGCTCCCTGGTGCCAGCCCTGGCACGCTCCAGGACGTGGCCATGGCCCCCTGTTCCCAGCCTGCCTCTGCTCCATCAGGGCTCCCCAACTCCACCCCACATCCAAGGGCTCTCTCTAGCCAGACTCTTTCAACACTAACCCTGACTGCTCATTCCCTTGGATCTACCCTGAACAAAGTCAAGCAAATTATTCTCCATCTGCAACTGTAACCATTTCCCTCATCCTCTCAAATCCATCTCCATCACCACCTCCCCCTGACAGCAGCGCTTTGCTGCTATGGTGAGAGATCATACCACCCCGGGTGAACACACCCGGACTAGCTTCGAGGCTCTGAGAGGGTTGACCCCACTGCCTGGCCCGGAACCTAACACAGTCTAATGAATGAGTAATTAATGAAAACATTATAAAAACAGGCCATCTCCCCCACTGAAATGTATCAACACCACGAGGGCCAAGAACATGCCTTACTCAACTCTATATTGCTTACAGCACTTAAGGAAGTTGTTCAAGTTAATTAGTTTGGCAGAGACCAAGCTGAAGTCTTTACAAGGAGCGTGTGCTGGGAAATTCCGAGAATCATGCAGCTCCCACGTCCACCCAGAAACCATGGAGATGAATGAGGTGAGAAGGCAAAATGTCTGGTCCTCACAGAACATGGACCCGGCCAAATCTCAGACTGGCTGGCACAGCCCTAAAGTGTCTGTCAACCTCACCGAATCAGACTGGGCTTCAGGGAGAAGATGGGGACTGTTGCACATTTTATCAGTTGTGAATAAGTCCCAAGCGTAAGAGACAGGGCACATGGGCTGCACACAAACACACCCCCACACAAAGTCCATATACATACAATGCTCACTCGCATGTATTTCTAGGCTTTTTAAAACACACATTGCCCTCCATCAAATGATGTGATCATCTAATGCAATCTCTGCATTCAGTTACACCCAGAATACAGAAAGGACATGTTCAAAGCTACTCAGTAATCCAACAGGTCTCCTCCCATAAGCCACACCAGCCCCTCACAGACAGAAACACGGTTTTCTTCTCATAGAAAGCAAGCAAGGAATTGTCGCAGGGCAGCATTTCCTCTGAGACAGAGCTTCCCAGTTAGAGAAACTCTCCAACCAATATCCCATAATCTTCTTACCCACTCCCAAACTCTAAAAAGGACAGAGTTCGTCCTTTTCTTTTTTCCCCTTTGTACCTTTAGACTGCTTTCAGGTCCTTGGCTCTGTTTTCTTTCCTGGCACAATGGGTCAAGTGTGTGTGTGTGTGTGTGTGTGTGTCTGTGTGTGTGTGTCCCCACGCTCAGTCACTCAGTCATGTCTGCCTCTTTGTGACCCCATGGACTGTTGCCCACCAGGCTCCTCTCTCCATGAAATTTTCCAGGCAAGAGTGCTAGAGTGGGTTGCCATTTCTTCCTCCAGCGGATCTTCCCAACCCAGGGATTGAACCTGTGCCTCTTGCATCTCCTACATTGGAAGGCAGATTCTTTACTACTAAGCCACTTGGGAAGCACTAATGGGTTGAACACGTTTTCCCCCACCCCGCCCCCAGCAAAAGACATAGTGAAGACCTAACTCCTGGGATCTGTGAATGTGACCTTATTAGGAAACAAAGTCTTAAGGGATGTAATTAAGGTCAGATGCAGTATTAGGGTTAGGTCCTCATCCACTACCACCTTAGAGGGGGAGACGGACGCACAGAGGAGAAATGCCATGTGACCTCAGAGTCATACATTAGCGGGTACAGCTGCAAGCCAAGAGACACCGGGCATCAAGGGCCACCTCCAGAAGCAGAAGCAAAGAAGAAGCAAGAGAGGATTCTTCCCAGCGTCTAGGGTAGTCCTGCTTTCACCTTGGTTTCAGACTTCTGGCCCCCAGGACTGTGAGAAAAGAAACCTGTTGCTTGAAGCCACTCAGTTTGTGATGACTTGTTCCAGCAGTCCCAGGAAACCACTTACCACACCTGGTTCCTTCCTTCAGAAACACCCACAGAAATACACTTATATTCATCCACCTTCCCACGTCTAAGTCCAGCTCCCCACCCAAGGATAACTGTCAAGGTTACCTTCTCTTTAATACACATCACATCTTTCTACATCTAAGGGAGAAAATATTACTTGATGGTGGTCCAACATCTGAGATGCCCCATATGTTTAAGAATGACCCTACTTCCCTATGAGCCCCATGGAAGGAAAGGTTTAAATCAACACAAAGAGCCCACTCCCCCACTCCCTCTCTGAGATGAGATATAATAGAGCTCAGGACGGGTCCGGACAGCAACAATCACCATGCAGTCTGTGGTGAAGGATGGGACTGAATTGTTAGGGCCTGTGGGAGGTAAGGACTCACTACCTCGACCCCTGAACAAGGACGGAAGGAAGCCAGCAGAGGGGAGCTGGATGAAGCTGTGAACGGTGCCTGTGGCATAAGCCTGGCACAGAGCCCACTCCACAGTGATCTGGGTTTGGACTCCCAGGAGCACGCCCTCACGGGGGTCTCACGGACCCGACTGTGACATCCTGCCAGGCTGGCGAAGCCTGGTTCTGTTGGGGTCAGGGGCCAGTGCGGGGAGGTCAGAATAAAAATGAATGAATGAGCAGGAGGCGACAGAGCTGAGCTGACCACCGTGACCCTCACTGTTCTCAGCCGGCACAGAGAGAAAGGCAACCAACAAAGGTGACAGACCTCAGCAAGAATTCTCAGCTTTCTTAAAGCAAAGGATCTAAAATGTTTTACTTGCCACGTGGAATTGTTTCCCTGATGGCTTGGGGGTGCCAGGACCCTGGGGTTAATTTTAATTGGCTGCATTGGTACTATTATTCTTAAATGATGAAAACATTCCCCGAGGAAATCCAAAGTGTCAGAAGACAGATAAATATAAATGCATATATTTTTATCTGAAACAATTCTATTTAAAAGAAAAATAGAAGGGATGGTTTAAAAGGCAGTGAGAGAAATGAGTGTTTTCCACCCCCAGCCTTCACCAAAACATTATTTTTAATTATACATGTTTCTAATCATAATGTTCCAAAATAAAACTTGTCCTGTTTACCTGCGCATGCCGGCTGGCTACTGTTGGCAGCTCTGGAGCACATTTAGGTAAGTGACTTAGTTCTGGGCCCTGATTCTGCTGAAGATGCAAGTAACCCATAAACATAGAGCTTTCCACACAGACGTACGATCGGGGCTCCCCATGCAGGCCAAGGCCAACCTCAGGACATAGGCCTGTTAGACCATCAATCCACCTGTGCATCTCACATGTTCCACGGGCTGCCTTTGGACTGAGCCCAGGGGCTGCTGGCTCCACGCGTCACTATGAGTCCAGCGGCAGCAAGGCAGACCTCCCCAGCTGCAGCCAGCAAAGCTCGAGGCCTTCTTCATCTATTTACACGTATCTCCACTACATCGGCAAAGGTAAAGAGAAAGTGTTAGTTGCTCAGTCATGTCCGACTCTTTGTGACCCCATGGACGGTAGCCCACCAGGCTCACTCTGTCCATGGGATGGATTCTCTGGGCACGAATACTGGAGCGGGTAGCCATTGCCTTCTTCAAGGGATTTTCCCAACCCAGGAATTGAACCTGGGTCTCCTGAATTGCAAGCAGATTCTATACCACCTGAGCCACCAGGGAAGTCCCAGCAAAGGTAAAGGGACGACACTAATTTATCTTTTTGTTATTGTTGTTTGTTTCCAAAAGAGGTCCTCCTTCAGTCTGGCTGAAAAACCTGTTGTTGGCACATTAAGCCTTGCAACCAACACAGTTTTTACCAGCACTGGGGAGGCCACCCAATGAGCAGGTGGACTCACCTGCGTGTGAACATCAGGACTCACGTGCCACATTGTGAGTCTTGCCCTAAATTTTTTGCAAGGGAAGCCTGCCTGAGGCTCTTCTGTAGCTATTTCAACTGGTCTCGTTCCCTTTACGTCTTTTTCTCTCCAGTTCACCACGGCCACAAAATAACTTCCTTGGCTACAACTCCGAATCTGAAATTGACCCTGTAGCGTGCTGTGCTAGGTACCCACCTCGTCTATGGCTCTCAGAAGAGGATGATGTCATGAGCCACATTAAAACACACGCCAGTTTTAGCAAACAAGACAAAGTCCACCCCACATGCCATCAACATCCCAAGTGCCAAGATGGCAGTGCTTCAAGAAATGAAATGACAGAAGATAAAGCCCACTCCAGTCAACAGCGATCCTCCCGCACATTCCGCTGAATGGCATGAGCCATCTCTAAGGCCAACCTTAATGGACATCCACCTCCTGCAATGTTAAGTACTGTGGTGACCTCAGACGTAGATTAAGCAGCCCTGGAGAGAAAGGGGGTTGCTGGTGCTGAAGCAGGGCTCCGACTTCCTGGAGGCAGAGCTCTCAGCGGCTCTGTGGGTCTACTTCAAACAACTCTCTGACCCAAAAAGTCAACCGAGAGCTGAAGTAATCAACACCCTTCTTTATTATACAGGTTGCATCACAATAATTGAATCTTACATAATAAAAACAGGTGCGTCCGTGCTGCTTTGAGATTTTTATCTTCATTAAGGGAATTCTCAAACATGAGATTTCAGGTACAGTATTTTCAAGCTTACATAATCAGTTAGAGGGTGGCTTTCCAATTTCAACTTGGTTATATTCAAGGTGGTAATTTCTCATTCCAATCAGCTGAGAATGGAGACTTGCAGCCAGAAGAGGGGAGGGGGCCAACAATTAGAAACAGCCTGCCTATTTTACATGAGCCTTTTCCAAAGGTGCAGAGAACGACAATACGATTGGCAGGAACATTTTACAATAGTCTTTAATTGAAAAACATGATTGGCCACTGCTTTCCCTCCTCAACCTTGCAAGTGTAGAAATGGAGGTGAAAAGACTCAGTTCCTGTGGTTGTGTGAACAGAGATGCAGGAAGGAACTGGCTATTCTGTTCTGTATTATTTCATTACAGCCCCCAGGACTGTCTGTCGAAAGCCCGCTCAGCTTCCTATTTCTGCTAACACTACACAGCTTTAGGTGGCTCAGAAGTGACAGCCACACAGGCTTTGTGATTTCAAGGGTTACCTGGACAGCCAAGTTCATTATCCAGAGACCTGTCCCAAAGGGCAAGCCGCCAGATGAATTAGAATCTGCACGCAGTACAGAACTCCCACAGGGAGCGTGGATGGATAGAGACGTGAACAGAGAGGCACACTTCGGGCTTTTGAATGGCCCTTGCTACTGCCCACAGCTTGGACCTTCTGCCACATCCTTGTGAAGAGAGTGCCACACCACTGTCTCCTTGGATGGGCCTAAGGCCACAGCCAGCTCGTGGCAAAGATTCCAACCAAAGCTGACCTGGAAGTAAGACCCTCTCCTTATAGAAGGGCCCTCTGTGACTGTGTTACCTGTAACTTAAGATGCCAGGTGGGATAAGATATCCCCAAAAGGAGGAGGTACTGAAGAGCCATTGTCAGGGTATTTACAGCGGAAATCATCATGACGGCAAAGGGAAGAATGGGCCCACAGCTCCCCGCTGCCCCTGCTTCAAACAGCAGGGCCCACGGCAACCTATGTTGCCTCTTGCCGTCAAGTATTTCCAACGAGTGTGGACTGGAAGGGATAAATGAGAAAATTCTAATGTCCAACTCTCATAACTTAGCCAGTGAAATAACTCTTTCCTGTTTGGAGAGGAATATCCAGTCATTTAAGAAGTGGCTGGGTTACCATGATCTCTACTAAACAGCAAGCAACTAAACAGTCTGTCAGAAAGGGCTTCCCTTTTCAGAAGGGCTTGACTCAAGTCACAAAGAAGAACTGAAAGAAAGAAGCTGGGAAGAGCCGATGACAGAGAGTCTGCCCACATCCAATGGGCCACAGGCCACTTCCGCTCTGCATGTTGTGACGAAACCCCCGGAAAGAAGTGTCTTGCTCGCTCACTCCACAACTGTGGGTGCAGAAAGTTCAGTGCTTTAGAAAGCTGACAGGTTCCTTCCTCAGGGAGCCAGCAGGGTTTGGGGCTCATGTGTCCTCAGCGTGTGTGTTCCTGAGACACCTGTGGCAGCTGAAGGTCACCCTAAGAACTCACCTAAAATAAACATGGCAACTGGCTGGACTGACAAGGGCCCAGTTCAGGCCCTGTCCTTCCCAAGGACCGGACTGACCTGGCTGGGGGAGAGAAGATTCAAAACCACTGACGGGAGGAGAGTGGTGCCAGGCGGTAAGTACCCTGCTGTGTGACCCCCCTCCAAGCCGCAGGCCCTGATGGACACGTCCACCAAACAGGCAGCAAGACTGTCAGGCTCTCCTTTGCCCTGCTTCCGAGAAACCAAAAAGGACCACAATCAGGGAACTGCCCACAACTGCATCTGCTGATACCAAGCACGGTCCTGCGGGGCTCCTGGCCTTTCTGTGTCCCCCATCCCTTTGATTACAGGGAACAACCTTCATGCAGCCTCCACGACCTTGCCCAAGTTCCAAAGGGCTGATTCAAGCAGTTGTTAAGGAGAGAAGGAAGGGGATGTGAGACCCAGGAGAAGCAAACAGTCAAGAGAAGCCTTAGGGCAAGATTCTGGTTCCTCATCAAGGCATACACACAACCATATCTTTGAGCTATTCTAGAGCCTGAAACCACCTCCAACGGGAGAAATTAACAATTAATGATGGTCGGCTGCACCAGCATGCAGACCCCAGACCAGCTGGACTGGAAGGTTGATGATACTGACTTCTGACCACCGATTCATTGGAAGAATGTCCATGAGTGGATCACACCCTCTTTGAGCAACTGCTGTAAAACTTCTGTCTTCCCCAAGTTGGGACACATGGTCGTGAAAGCATTAGCCTACTGCTGCCCCCTTGGCTCAGCAAACTATAAAGCTATTCTCTTCTACTTCACCCAAAACTCCGTCTCTGAGATTTTGATTCAGCCCCAGTGTGCAGAGGAGCTGAGCTTCTGGCATCACTGCTTAGAACTGTAAAAGGACTAAGGTGAAGGCAGTGGGTGCTAAGTGGGACCTGAGCCCTTCCCTGCAACCAGGGCTGAGCTCTGGGGTTGCCCATCTTGAACAAGGCTGCCTGGAGGGTAGCATGTGTCCACTACATATGTCCCCCCGTCCAGCTCCCAACACCCCAGGAAGCCTTAATGTGGCTACTTTTCATCCAGAGAAACAGATCTCCAATTAAGGAAATAAAGCCCAGGCCACACACAACAGCCCACACCCTGAGGTCCCTGGAAGGGACGTCTGCTGTGTCAAGGTCAGCGAGTAGGGCTAAGCCGTTATTGGTAAAGCAGCTATTGAACACTGCTCCCTACAAGAAGCTCTCTATCACGTGTCCCTGGATTTCAATCTCTCAACCATCTGTAAGATAGACTCTCTCAGCATCCCATTTTTCAGATAAGAATACTGAGGCTCAGAGATGTCAAGTCACTGGGAGCAAGTAAGGAACAGGTCCAGGTCCAAACCTAGGTCTTTTTGACTCAAAGTCCGATGTTCTCTTCCCTGCCTCTCAGCTGCCTACACACCTAGAAGACCTACTTAATCTTCTCTGCCCTGTGGCCACAAACCAGAGCAAAGACCCGCAGGGCCTCCCACAGAGAAGCACCTGTCCTCCCGGCTGGCCACGTGCCGTCCCTTCTCTGTTCACCTCCAAGTGCCCACTGACTGCAAATGGCCAGCAGAACCCTTATTATAGTGGATTTCTCTTCCACGTGACTAATTTTTATAGCATCTGTAACACGAAATGCTGAGGCTGAGTCTCTAACATGTTGGCCACCTGATGTGAAAAGCCGACTCATTAGACAAAACCCTGATGCTGGGAAAGACTAAGGGTAGGAAGAGAAGGGGGCGGCAGAAGATGAGATGGTCGGATGGCATCACCAACTCAAGGGACATGGCTTTGAGCAAGCTCCTCGAGATAGTGAAGGACAGGGAAGCCTGGTGTGCTGCAGTTCATGGGGTCGCAAAGAATCGGACACAACTTAGTGACTGAACAACAAGATGAAATGGATTGTTGTACTTATAATAAGGGAATGAACAGAATTAGCAACTTATTTACTAGTACTTATCTCTTGCTTTTAAAAACTTTTTACCTCCCAGACAAAATGCACAGCAAAACAGGAAATGATTTGCATGTATGATACACTAAACCAAACCAGAAGTTTGACCAAAATAATTTTATTTCTCATTGGTTGGGGCTACCTAGTTCTTATGTAAATATGTATAACTAATTAGCAACTTATTTACTAGTACTTATCTCTTGCTTTTAAAAACTTTTTACCTCCCAGACAAAATGCACAGCAAAACAGGAAATGATTTGCATGTATGATACACTAAACCAAACCAGAAGTTTGACCAAAATAATTTTATTTCTCATTGGTTGGGGCTACCTAGTTCTTATGTAAATATGTATAACTATATTATATTAATAATAATAACAGCTAGTATTTATTGACTATTTGGGATTTCCTTGTGGCTCAGAGGGTAAAGAGTCTGCCCACAATGTGGGAGACCTGAGTTCGATCCCTGGGTCGGGAAGCTCCCCTGGAGAAGGAAATGGCAACCCACTCCAGTACTGTTGCCTGGAAAACCCTATGGACGGAGAAGCCTGTTGGGTCACAGTCCATAGGGTTGAAAAGAGTCGGACACAGCTGAGTGACTTCACTTTCACTTCTCATGACTTTTCACCACATGTTCATGTTCAAAGTGCTTTATGTATGCTGACTGAGACTCAAGGGACATGGCTTTGAGCAAGCTCCTCGAGATAGTGAAGGACAGGGAAGCCTGGTGTGCTGCAGTCCATGGGGTCGCAAAGAATCGGACACAACTTAGCGACTGAACAACAAGATGAAATGGATTGTTGTACTTATAATAAGGGAATGAACGGAATTAGCAACTTATTTACTAGTACTTTTCTCTTGCTTTTAAAAACTTTTCACCTCCCAGACAAAATGCACAGCAAAACAGGAAATGATTTGAATGTATGATACACTAAACCAAACCAGAAGTTTGACCAAAATAATTTTATTTCTCATTGGCTGGGGCTACATAGTTCTTATGTAAATATGTATAACCACTTTTCTCTTGCTTTTAAAAACTTTTCACCTCCCAGACAAAATGCACAGCAAAACAGGAAATGATTTGAATGTATGATACACTAAACCAAACCAGAAGTTTGACCAAAATAATTTTATTTCTCATTGGCTGGGGCTACATAGTTCTTATGTAAATATGTATAACCATATTATATTAATAATAATAACAGCTAGTATTTATTGACTATTTGGGATTTCCTTGTGGCTCAGAGGGTAAAGAGTCTGCCCCCAATGTGGGAGACCTGAGTTCGATCCCTGGGTTGGGAAGCTCCCCTGGAGAAGGAAATGGCAACCCACTCCAGTATTGTTGCCTGGAAAACCCTATGGACGGAGGAGCCTGTTGGGCCACAGTCCATAGGGTTGAAAAGAGTCGGACACAGCTGAGTGAATTCACTTTCACTTCTCATGACTTTTCACCACATGTTCATGTTCAAAGTGCTTTATGTATGCTGACTGAGTTAATACAGAAACACTATGAGCTTTAAAATCAAACATCAGTGCACAGAGAGGCTAAGTGATCAACCCCAGCTCACAGAGCTGGCAAGAGGAGAACAGGAATGAGTCCTGGGTTTTCAGATGCTCAACCAATAATTCACAGCTGTCACGAGTGCTNTTCACTTTCACTTCTCATGACTTTTCACCACATGTTCATGTTCAAAGTGCTTTATGTATGCTGACTGAGTTAATACAGAAACACTATGAGCTTTAAAATCAAACATCAGTGCACAGAGAGGCTAAGTGATCAACCCCAGCTCACAGAGCTGGCAAGAGGAGAACAGGAATGAGTCCTGGGTTTTCAGATGCTCAACCAATAATTCACAGCTGTCACGAGTGCTTGCTGTTCTCCACCTGAGAATTTTAACCATTTAACTTAGAGTCTGTATCACTGAGCAATACTGTTTCTCACAGAAACACCTGAGCACTCAGATCACATCAAATACAAGTGTCTTAGAACCTCATCAATTCACTTTATAAAGCAAAGTCACCGATGATACTGCGTCCTGTGTATCATCTATTTTGCAGACTTAGAGAAACAGAAGGCAAAACTAAACTAAAAGAACAAGGACGTTCTTCCCGGCCTACAGATTACCAAAGGCATTTCAGAGAGGGAATAAAATAGAGGTGACTGTCTTCAGGGGAGACTGAGTTCTAAATCCACCTGGGCTCCATATAGTCAAAACTACCACCAAAATGTCTCTTAATATGCCCCCCAAATGACAGAATACCACATGTGGTGGATGTAACCCTGTATAAGAACATGTGTATAAATGGGTAATGCACACAAATCCACAGGATATGGTGGCTTAGACAGTGCAGAATCCGCCTGCCAAGAGGGAGACCTCAGTTCCATCCCTGGGTTGAGAAGATTCCCTAGAGTATGGGAACCCACTCCAGAATTCCTGCCTGGAGACTTTGATGGACAGAGGATCCATGGGGTCAGACTATAGTCCATGGGGTCGCAAAGAGTCAGACACAACTGAATGACTAAGCACACAGCACCTCAAAATCCGGGCTTCCCTGGTGGCTCGGTCAGAAAGAGCCCGCCCGCTAATGCAGGAGACACAGGAGAGGCATGCTCGACCCCTGATCTGGGAAGACCCCCTGGGGAAGGAAATGGGAACCCGCTCTGGTCTTCTTCTTGCCTGGGAAATCCCATGGACAGAGGGGCCTAGTGAGCTACAGCCCATGCAGTCACAAAGAGCTGGATGTGACCCAGTGACTAAACGACAACTACAAAATCCAGGTGAACAGCAGTGACGAGAAGACATGACGATGGGTATTTTGACTCTGCTTCACAGGAACACGGTGAGTCCCTGATGTGTGCAGTTAAACCTGTGCAAGTGAAATGTGTCTGTGAATTTGGAAGTAAGGTGCTAGAGAAATGCCGCTCTGTCTAGAGTGGAATTCTCCACGGCAACAGAGGCTCCCCACCTTGTACACGCTCATCTGCCCACAGTCACCTGGCAGGCCCAGCCCCCTGTAATCCAAGGACCACGGGCAGCTCAGCATGAGTCCCTGTGGCTCTCACAGCCTCCGCAGGAGGCCTGGCACAGATCCTGAAACCAATGCCAATCTCTGCTCTCTCTCTTTCTAACCAGCCAACAACATCCACAGAATTTTTTTTTTTTTTTTTTTTTTTTTTCCCAGGCCTACTTATATAGGGAAGGCAGCTGTAACCTCATCATTTTGGGGACATTACCCTTACTCATGCCTGGCCAGTCTGCTAAGTGAACTCCGTCCCTGGACAAGACAGCACCACCAAGCTTGCTTTCATAAGAAGAGCAAGAGAAAGTCACAGAGAGACTCTTGCCCAGGTGGCCTTGGCACAAGAGGAAACTTAGGCAGTTTCAGAACGACACTGTTCAGGCAGCCAGCAAAAAGGTGAATTTAAATGCTGAGAAATTGATCAGCAAGGCAGGGCCACTGCAGAGAGGCCTCTGGGTTGCCCTCTTTGGAAGGTACCTAAAACTGAAGTCCAGAGAGTTACCCAATTCAGGAAACAGCTCTTGGTCCCTTCACAACTAATTCCGTTTCTTCGATTGCTGAACACACAAGAGGAAACCCCCACGGAAACTGAGGTATATACGCAAAGGTGGTTGAAAGGAACTGTCAGAAACATTTTTTCCCCTTAAGTGACTATTAGCTAAACATTTTCAACCAAGCTGTAAGGAAAAAAAGAAATCAGGGTAATTTTTTTTCTTCCTACCTGGGGCTATATAGTAATTATGCAAATGGAAGGGAATTTGTCACTTTGAGTAACCAAAAGTGTGTAAAATAATTTGATTAAGGAAACTACAGTTGCCTTAGTCATCATACTAATTTGACAAGGACTTAAAAAATTGTCTCTCAGCTGTCTGCTTCTGGGTTAGATATGCAAAAAAAAAAAAAAAATTCACAATGATGCTTTAGAAATAAAAAATATATATATAGAACAAATCCAGCTGCTTCACCTTGTAAGCTCACTGAATGCTCTCAGGCCTCGGAAAAAGGTGACCAAAGGCAGTGAGATGGAACCCTGTTCACACACTCAGTCATCCGTCTCCTTCATTTTTGCATAACTCTAAACACAGAGAAGCAAGTCAGGCAACGGAGGAGGAGACGGTTGGATGGCACCACTGACTCAATGGACATGAGTTTGAGCAAACTCTGGGAGACAGTGAAGGACAGGGAAGCCTGGCATGTGTAGTCCATGAGGTCACAAAGAGTAGGACATGACTTAGCAACTGAACAACAAGTCAGACAAATACTATATGATATCCCTTATATGTGGAATCTAAAATATAAAAAAATCAACTTATTCACGAAACAGAGACTCACAGTCAAAGGAAACAAAGTTATGATAACCAAAGGGGAAAGGAGGGAAGCAGGGTAAATTCGGAAGTTGGGATTAACAGGCACACACTGCTGAATAACAAAATAGAGAACAGGGAGAACCACTGTTCAGCATAGGGAACCACACTCAGTGTTTTGTAATAACTTGTAACAGAAAAAAATCTGAAAAAGAATATACATACATAGAAAAACTGAATCACTGTGCTGTCCTCCTGAAACTATACTTCAATAAAAAATAAAAACTATAAAAGCTAGATTATACTTCAATAAAAATCAAGTATACCTCAATAAAAAATAAACTATCTTAACTATAAAAGCTAGATTATACTTCAATAAAAATCAAGTATACCTCAATAAAAAATAAACTATCTTAACAACTATAAAAGCTAGATTACACTTCAATAAAAATCAAGTATACTTCAATAAAAAATAAACTATTTTTAAAATTTTTATTTTGGCCTTGTTTCATGGCATGCGGGATCTTCCCCAACGAGGGATCAAACCTGTGACTTCTGCAGTGGAAGCACAGAGTCCTAAGCACCAGAATGCCAAGGAAGATCCTACATTATTTTAATAACAAGCTGCAAAAAAAAAAAACCAAAAAACACAACAAGGACATCCTCCATCCTCACCCCTGGTTCACAGGAACCTCCTGTGTGCCCCCCTCCAGAGACTAAACTGGCTTTTTTAGGTTTTCATCCTGAAGAAATTCAAATGCATTTGTAATTGAATCTCATCCAGAAGAGCCCAGAGGTGTCCGAGGTTTTAATTTCCTGCACACATCCTTATCAACTCCAGTCCTCAGTCATTTGAGAACACACATCAACCTCTGTAGGCAGAGCTACCCTCAGTGAACGGCTTGGACTATCCCAGCGGGTCTCCACCAAACTCCATCAAGTGCACACAATACAACTTTCTCTCCATGCAGTTTCCACAGGCCTGTGTCTTCTCCAAACAGCCCAAGACTTAAACAGATGTTACATCCTTGCAAGTAGGTCAATGCAGACTGGAGCCACCCGAAGCAAAGACTCAAGGAGAGGGAAATTAAATCGCATTCTCTCTTCTGCACACAGTGATGTTCAAACGGAATGGGTCCCCTCTTCTTAGGCAGAAAAAAAATTTTTTTCCTAGCCTGTCAGGCGATTTAAGTGACTACCAGAGACCATCCCTGTGACTGCTGGCTTATTTGCAGCATGATTTCCAGTTAAACGCTGGCAAGGGTAAGAGATTTCAGAATCCACAGCTGGCCCGGGTTGCACCGGAGTCACCTTATCTACATCATGATCACCATCGAGTCTAGGCATCAGGGTCTCAGCCCTTCTGCACTACCCCAGAAGACCCGACCCCGGGGTCAAAAGTTGCCTGTCCCCTGCCTCGCTTAACAATGGGCGGTTTTCTCCCATGCGGGTCTACCTTGAGCATGTGCAGGTTCTTAAGGGAAAACAGACACAGATACACACAGAGTCCAGCTTTTCAAAGTTGCTTCTCAGATCACAGGTGGCTTCCTGCTTCATTTCTACAGCTTCAGCAAGGACACTAGGTCATCTGTCTTTTCAGAAAGAAAAGGGAGAAGTGAAATGAAGCCTCCAAATATTAAAAAAAAAAAAAAAGGCACCTGGGAAGATGAAATAATAAGGTAGTAACTGTCACAGTAAATGACATGGACTTGGAAATCAAATAGGAAATAATATCATAGGCAGAGAATCTGCCGTTACCCTTCTCTTCCCGAAGGTAAGCAGGGCCCCCAGGTGTGCCCTTCACCAGGTATCTGAAAATGTTTCCTCAGAGGGACAGGCTGATTGACAGTGTAAAGATCCCAGAGAACATACACCTTGCATGTGGACCCTGTGTGCATGATCACCTATTGCACGTGGACCCCGTGGGTGTGATTGCCTACAAACACAGGTTCTCAGGTTTCCTAAGAAAGCCTTTCTAGCAAGCCTTCTACCAAGTTTCCTTTTCAAATTAGCCATGAAGAAGTCTCACATCACTGAGGGTACCACAAGCTTTTAATTCTACCTTCCAAATAGCAGATGAAGAAGAAAATCAGGAGCAGCCAAAAAGAGCAAAAGCCATCGCAATCCAATTCATGGCAAGCAAACTATTAATCTTCATGAGGTTCATGTGGCAATGGAGAGCCACGATCAGCCGAGTAAGGTGGAGTCCCAAGCAACTGATGCCTCCACTCTTAGTAATCATAATGAATCCAATTTCCTAAGCCTCTCCTTTCCTGGGCCTCCATCTGCTTTCTGCCAGTCACCTGTTGACTCCAGTTACTATACGCCTTGAACCAGGCTTTCCCTCAGCCCAGGCTGGAAATGCTGAGAGGCCCCCAGCAGGTGGACTCAATTCCTCACCAATTCTGGGATCACAGTCAACTTCCTGTCTTCCAGCGCCAGCTCTGCCACTAGTATTCACCAGTTCTCTGCTTTCTAACTTCGTAAAGGGGCTTCGGCCACTTATTTGATCGAAGCCCAGCTTCATTTCTTTCCAAAAGCCTTAAACCATTGCAAACAAAAACTAGGCCCATGCCTTTATCATTTGCGGTGTGAAAAGTTCTTTTGGTATTTTTTCTCCCTAGATGTAAAATAATTTATAAATGGCGATCTTCCAGATCTGTGTCCACAAATTCCCAAACCCATAACACTCTGTATACTTCAAAAAATTCAGCATTTGCCAACATTAGACACAATTATATGGAACATGAATAATCCACTCTATTGAGCAAAATTGGTTTGAGGCAAACTGTTAAAAACTGGAGGCAGCTGTTGATAAACACAGCCCCGGTTTAGGTATCACATACTTTGCATATGCTGTAGTACAGAACTACAGGTATTTTTATTACTATGCATTTGCGTCTTAGTAATATATGTCTCTATTTTAATATTTTAACAGTCAAACTCCTCCAAGGACACTCTGATATACTGACTCACTCCCCCTACACCCCAAGACAGGGTCACTCGCTAATTCCAAAACTGCAAAGGCCACAGGTACTGTCTGCAACTATGCGTTCGAACTATAAGTGCATTTTGTAAAACAAAAATCTAAACGGAAAAGAAAATGTGCTTTTGGCTACAGGGCTTACTAGCAGCATACATGTGACGGATGCAGGCAGGAACTGGGATCTAAACGCCTCTCATCTGACACAGAGCAAAGAAAATGCATTTGACTTTCAGAAGCCCTGTTAAGTCTGCCACCCCAGGAACCGAGCTGAGTTTGAACATCCCTCTCTCGTAACCACATCACTGACTTTACCCCACACCAGAGAGCTAGCCTGCTTGTACTTCCCTCTGACAGCAAGCCCCAAGTCTTAGGAGACTGTTGAGGAATGGTACAGGGCAACCAGCAACTGGCCCTCATTAACTGCACCCCAAAGGCCAGGGATTAATGGGACCATCGTGCAAAGCATGGCTCTATCTGGGGATGTGGCACTTCAACAGCCAAAATCTTGTCCAGTTCTATCTCCATCAAACTTGCTCACTAACACTCAAAGTCTATGACATTTGATTTCAGTTTCAGGTCAATAGTCAAGAAATGCCTTAACACTATACACTCTGAAAAATCCCGTTTAGTCAAGACAATACTCGCCTCTGGAAGTGCATTCTCTGAAACCCAAGTTGGGACCACCTGCGCGGGGCAGGAGACAGCGGGTAAAGCAGGTATTTGCCAGTGCTGAGTCATTACAAGCCTTTTCCTCTGATATGTTATGCACCCCTGGCCATTTGAACATGAATACCCCCTTTCAGAAGGCAGATGGAATCCGTGTACAATGCGCACCATGGCGCAACACCCTCTTATACAGGAGAGAGACCACGGTGGGGAATTCAGGTCCACGAGTGGGCGGCAGAACTACACAAACTCACAGCTGCTCTCCAGTTCCTGTAACTTTATCCCAGACGCTGAGAGATGGCTAATGGGATACGAAGTGGGAGTATTCCTCCTGTAGCCCCAGCTCGGACCAGTGCCCCACACTTGGGCGCCTTTTCCTCTAAACTGTTAAATCCCTCCGTAATTGGCGGATGGAGAAAGCACCGGGAGAAATGATGCATAATGGATTTGTTCTCCAGGCGGCTAGGATGGGGAGTAGAGGACGCGAGATGCTAACGGGCTTTTCTTTCCATGTGCAGGTCACCTGAAAACCGCGATGCCTTCCCTCCAGGGGTGCTCCAGAACTCACCCTCTGGCTGTTTTTAGAGGGAGTGGGGGAGAGGGATGGTTTCACGCCCACCTGCCCGCTGCCTCTCTTCCCCGGGTCCCCCCAGCTCCCTGCGGGCATCCTCGGTCCCGCCGGCTCCCCGCTCGCCCAGCAGCCCGGGCCGGCAGCTCCCCCGGCGGCCGCCTCTGCACCACTCGCCAACCTCTTCGCCGGGCGGAGGTCATGCCCGCCTGCCCCCCGGCGCCCGGGCTGCCCCCTCCTCCTGCCAGCCGGGCACCTGGGAGCCGCGCTGGGGAAGGGGCCCGTGGCAGACTTGGCACGGGAGACTCACCAGGTAGGCGCCCACCGTGCCCTGCGCCAGCATCAGGGCGCACTCGGACACCAGGAAGATTTTGATGTTGGAGAAGCAGGACACCTTCTTTTTCTTCTTCTTGTTCCTCTGCGCTTCGTCCCCCTGCAGCTCGCCGCTCCGGCCGCCGCCCGACGAGCCGCCCGGCTTCTTCGCCTGCATCCTTCCCCCGCCGCCGCCGCCGCCGCTTTCCCGCTTGCGCTGGGTGTCGGAGCCGCTGCCGGGCGGGGGTGCGCGCGGCGAGGCTGCGTGCTGTCCCCGCCCCGGGCCCACGGCGGCCGCCCCCGTCCTGCCGGGGCTGGAGAGGTGGAAGGCGCAGCTCCTCGCAGCAGCCGCCGCGCTCGCCCCCTGCCTCCTCCTCTCCTCCTCCTCCGCCCTCCCTTCGCCTCCTCCTCCGGCTCGGGCTGTGCCAATCACAGGGGCTCCTCTCGCCGCCCGCCGCCGCCGCCGCCGCCGCCTCGCCGCCCGCGGCCGCCCGCCGCTGCCATCGCCCGCTGGCTGGGGCCCGCGGGCCGCGCCTGCCCTCGTCTCCCCTTCTTCTAACGCGAGGCCCCGGCCTCGATCGCCGCTGCGCGCGCCCGCCGCGCCGCTCCGCGCCACCCGTGCGCCCCGGGGGAAGGCGCGAAGATACCGGCCTGGGGGCGCAGAGCGCGGCCCCCCAGCCGAGGCTTGGGAGGGCCCGGGTGGCCCGAAGCACGCGGGAGAGAGGGAGCCCTTGCGGAGTCCGGGAGCGGGTGCTCTGGATGGCACGAAGGCCGTGCCCGGCCCCTAGAAGGCGCTGCGGAGCGCGGGGCGCCGCCGCGGACACTGGGCGGTACTGCAAGGGGAACTCCGGGCGCCGAGGTCGGGTGCGGAGGCTCCCCCGCGGGGCGGGGACCTAGAGCTGCGACCTCGGGGCACTTAGGAGGGGAGGAACGGTTTCTAGGAAGAGGGAGAAGGCCGCGTATCTAGGAAAGGGTTGACGCTTTCCCCTACCAACTCCGCCCGCCCGGCTATTTCTGGGGACAGATGTTGCGCTCTGGGCCGTGGGGACGCGCCGGAGGTCAGAGCCGCTGAGGCTTCCGCAGCCGGCCAGGCCTCTGCTCCTGCTCTCCTAGGCCACTGGGTGTGCTCAAAGGTCCCAGTCCTAAAGGAGAGAAAAGAACGGAAGCGCAGCGAGGGAGAAGTTCCATTAACCCATCCGGAACCCCGCGGTGCATCCATCGCCCCAAGCCAAGGGGTCTAGGCAGCTGCAGGGTCGCAGCGACCCCAGCAGAGGGCCGTGTGCAGCACGCCTGCGTGCCTGGAGCCCATCATGAACGATGTGGCCACGCGGCTGAAGGCCGCAGGAAGCTGTTAGCCACAGGCCTGCCTTGGTCCCCACCCCTCCCCTAGCTTTGTGGCCAGGCCCCTTCCCTGCCTTGGCCTGAATGTCTGGGCCCCTCATCGCAGTCACTCTTTTTAATCATTACCAGGAGTTTGGGCCACAGGGCACTACCAACAGGATCTGCTTGTCCCCAGATGGCTTTTGGAAGCTCAGTGAAGCCTGGAAAGGACTGGACACTCCTGGTACTGATGAGTACCAGGAGGCACTCAGCATCTTCCACTTGGTCCACTGGGGGGCTTAACCAATCCTTTGA